>JAZGTN010000238.1:0-96804 GCA_037783415.1 Leptasterias polaris
CGAAAGCTATCTTAAGGGAACAAAAGCTAGCTATCTTAAAGGAACGAAAGAGGAATTTTGGGGAACAAAATCTCATTGCGAAGGAACGGGAGCGTATATTAAGGGAACGAAAGCATATTTCGGACGAATGAACGTATGTTTCGGGCAACTAATTCAAAGTCGTATTTTGATGAATCGAAAGCTTGTTTTCAGGGAAAGAAATCTCCTTTCGGTGGAAAAAATAATTTTTATTGAACGAAAGCATATTTAGAGCGAACAAAATTATATTTTGTGCGAACAAAATCATATTTCGAGGAAACGAATGCGTATCTTTCAGGGAACAAACGCGTATTTATGGGTAACAAAATCGTATTTCGGGTGAAAGAAGGCGTGTTCGAGGGAACAAAAACGTATTTTCTAGGAAAAATCTATTTTGCTACCTAGAAAAACACAACTTTGTTTACAAATTTAAAAAAATTAAATTTTATGTGACAACATTATATTTTGATTGAATTAAATAATATTTTGAGGAAACTACTTGACTTTGTTGGAATTTTGTGTGTCGAGAGTGGAAAAAGAAATTCAGAGTGAGAATTTTTTTTCACATTTTAATTTTAAATTTATTTTTCACCTTCAGGGGCTCTGGTTTTGTGTGATTTTTTTTTTGGGGTGGGGGCTCGTTTTTGTCTCACAAATTGTTTAACTTAATTGCACCGTCAATATAAGAGTGGTTTTCCTATTTATTGACATAAATCTTATTTAATTTCCAAATCGGGGGAAAGGAACGTACACCGAACATTGAAACGTAACGATTTTAAAACAGCGGATTCGATCAGCGAGGTTTACCGACTAACAAACCCGCAATGACAAGGTAGTTGGTGGTCTGGCTCCCTACCCCCTCCCACATGTTCATGAGCTTCCAGGTACAGCTATCTCTTGGCATGCTAGCTAGCTAGGGCCGGGTAGGGGTTTCCGTCGTGCTGAGCCCCGGCCGAGAGAAACTCTGCGCGCCATGGCATGCAGCTACACGATTTGCCCGTGTGTTTTACGTCATGTCCCCACACGCTGTGCACTGTCAAACACGCTCGGACTCTCTGAAATAAAATCTTACGTTCGATTTTTTGTAATTATTTACAAGTTGTACCCATAATTTGAATACGTATTTTCTTGTGTCAAAATATTTATGAACACAATCACTCTCACCACTCAGTGTTTGGTTTTGATCGTGCATGATCAAAGCAACATAAAACTCCATCCAGTACAGGATTTGATGTTTAATATTCATCTACTGTTTGAATATTCATAGATATAACGAAATTGACCAATCAGATGCGTCCGTACAAATTCGGCTGAAGTGCCCATAGGCCGTGCACAAACCGCCAGCGGGTTTCACAAGTCGGTAAATGCGACCAGTCGTGAGAGCAGTAATCTCGCACAGAGCAGCCCTCTCGCGGGTTATTGCGAGAAAGCCGTTCCGCTATCACCGCGACAGACATTTAACGACTTGTCCACAAGTCTAAGTGGAAAACAAAGATTAACTTAGAAAGTAAGTTTATTTATTTTTCGATGGTTATCGATTTTGTATTGATAAAAAACCACACTATACATGTTGAAATTATTGGGTTACAATTCAGAAAAGTTTTTAACAGGGTTTCAAATCCAATGAGGTGGATACTCGGTTCAGGAAACATTGATTGTTCAATACAAAAACACTGATGATGATGTCGCTAAAATAAGTCAAGCAAGTTCTGAGCTGGCAGTTGTATTATTTAAATTTTTTAATTTGCTTGATTTTTGGATATTGATTTTCCTACAGAACAGTTTGTTAATTTTTAGACTATTGAAAGGGCACTTGTTTTAAATCATAATGCAAAACGAAGGCAAATCATGAAGACGGCAAATCTAAGCCTCTCTTGAATTTTGACTTATAACATAATGATTTATAAGTTCTATTTCTACCTGTATGGTGCATCATACAGGAAATGAGGAATGCAACACAACAACACGTGGAAAATCTGTCACCGGATCCAAGACCATGCCGGTGGATGTGCTGTATTCTGAAGAAGAAAAAAACAATATTACAAAATAAACAAAGTATGACTCTAGGAAAATTAAGTCAAGCTGAAACTGTTAAAATAAACAAAAATCAAGACTTAAAACGTTTCATATTTATATAATAATACTACTAATTTATTTAATTTATATTGCGCTCTCTCAATGACCAACCTGTTCAACATTCAAACTTAGGAAATTGCACAAGAAAAGGTTAGTGGAAGGTGCACATATTGTTTTGGAAGTGAACAACTTATAAACAAAACCTACTTTACTTAACACAAACGTCATCAAAGTTGCCGACAAACATTCTTCAGTCGGACCATTTTCTGACTTTAGTGACACAGCCAACAATCATACCAATCCCTCATTGCCCAATTCTACTCCTCGACGATCACACTAAACGTTCTTTAGTTTTAAAAACATCACCAACGCCACCACTTGATGATAAAAGATAAACTTTATAACATAACTGTGCAATACTCATTTTGAAAAGCAATGATTTTCACACAAAGCTTACCGTTTTATCACCGTGTGGCACCGATATAGCATCGATAAACACTGCCGTGGACGCCGTCCGAAACACCCATTCATGAGCTGATGTCAAGTCTCTGCTTCTCGGTGTTTGATAAACACATAACCAATGTTCGTCTTTTTCTGCTTGCATTTTCTCAAACAATTACAAGTCATACGAATCACTGAAGCAGGTGGTCATCTCAGTGAAACTTCGTCTTCAATTCCATATTGATCATTAAGCCATGAGAAGGGCGAATAGGGGAACAATTAGACGCTGAATATAAGCGGTATTTAGATCTATAATCTTAATAGTACGCCATTGATAATCTTGAACTACGTTGTACATACGGTAAAGGCGCTTCGCCGCTCGCGCTGGTCTTTTTTCTAGCTTCCCGCCACATGAAACAACAATGACGACACTGAACTGCAGCTTGCATCAGTTTCAACGTTATGTGTACATAATGTTTTGTCAATCAAAGTGGGGGGGGGGGGGGGGGGGTACGAGTGGGTAGTTGCTCTTCATTGTCCGGTTTTGACCATATATTAAGGTCAAAATGTTGTCATGTCTGTGTTCAGAAGTTTGAGCACGACTAACGTTCTACACCCTGATACAAAAATTATGCTGAAATGATCAGTAGTTTTAAAGATATATATAAGATAGGATAATAAGAAATTTTCAACTTCCGATTTGAACCGGAAGTAAGTTCAAATGTTGGACGGGTTCTGTGTAGCGTTTGTCGAACTTTAAATGAGCTATCCGATGATGTGTAGATTATAAAAAACAAACAAATGGTTCATGAGTTATGCTTTTTACAAATATTAAACTTTGATTTATTATAATTCGATGCCCGATGACGTCATCATGACGTAAATAGGTTTGTGTCGTCTTGATAGTGAGGTTCAACTATCTGTTAAGTTTCATTGTTCAATTCAATCTCAATCTTGAGTTATTCCGTAGATAAGCTCGAAAGTGTTTTTTTGAAGGAAAAAACGAAGGCGAACTTCGACCTAGGGTAACGACCCGGAAGTTAAGGTCATGTGAATTTGGCGTTAACTTTTCAAATGTTGCCCGTGTCTTGATCTATCATATGCCCAAATATGAATACTGTAGTTGTAATATTCAGAGACATACAGGCATTGGCATGAGGGCACTTTTCGAGCTAAAATGGCTTGTAACTTGACACCTGATGACGTAATCGTGACGTCACAACTTACTCGGCTTCTCCTAGTTATGTTCTAACTTCACATGAAGTTTCAAGTTGATCAAAGATTCGGAAGTATGCGTTTGCTTGCGGACAAAGCTCGCTGAGAAGAATAAGCAAAACAAAGAAGAAAAAAAGAAAAGAAAAAAACCGAACAATAACAAAGAGTTGTTCGGTCTGTAACCGAACACCTAACAAAGAGTTGTTCGGTCTGTGGACCGAACACCTAAAAAAAAAACGAACAATAACAAAGAGTTGTTCGGTCTGTAGACCGAACACCTAAAAAAAAAAAAAAAAACGAACAATAACAAAGAGTTGTTCGGTCTGTAGACCGAACACCTAAAAAAAAACTTAAAAAACGAACAATAACAAAGAGTTGTTCGGTCTGTAGACCGAACACCTAAAAAAAAAAATAAAAAAAAAAAACGAACAAAAACAAGGAGTTGTTCGGTCTTATAAGACCGAACACCTAAAAATGGAAAGAATTTATGAAACGTACATTACATGTAAAAGAAATAGGCATATAGATATAGGCACCTTGTAAACTATTCAGAAGGTGCTACATAGATGGATCTCATAGTTCAAAGCATAGCTCTGCTTATCCTGTTGTAAAACAATCAATGAGCGCTTTGGTATGCTCTATAGGGGTGTGATAAAAGCACTGTATAAGAACCCAGTATTATTACTATTATGTAATTATTACTAATTGTTTTTCAGGTTTGCAAACATCCAACAGACTGGAGCCACTGCAATACAAGTAGTTTCCATTGGTAGGTATCCAATTTATTTGTCACGCGTCCCAATACTCATTCCAACAGCACTTGGTTTGGTTCATTTGGTAGTGGTACTAATTTTGTACATAGTCTATTCTCACAAATTGAACTGTTGTTTGCAGAACTGGTGTAATCCACTTTGGTAGATATTAAAGGCAAGGTGTCTTTGGTTTTTGGAACCGTTCTATAGTTTTAATCCTGTATAAATGTAGATAATGCAATAAAGCAAACCTGTGAATTTTTTTTTTCAAAAGGTGGTTGTGTTTTTGAGATATCACAGAAAATCCGGAGTGAATATGTCCATGCAGGAAGAATAATCCATAAAATGAATACACAATCTGCCAGTAACGTTTATCAGATTCAAACTTTGGGGGCAGAAAAACTGATATCTTTTTCCATACCCACATTACTTCGATGTGAAATGTGTCTCAAAATGTTTTATACTATCGAAAGCTGCTGTACATGTAGGCCTTAAACAATAACTTTTTACTACCATTAATTTTAAAAGTGATAACCAAACGTACACATTCCCTGTAATGTAAAAGTCCTACATGTATATGAAACTTTGCATGGTGTTGATACAATCTAGTAAGGTTTGCAGTAACACCATGTACATCCATGTACATACATGTACGAAAGATTTGAAACTTTTCAATTTATTTCATTTGGTGTGCAGGGAACACGAGTGAGATAAGCACGTGCACTGCACCTCTCCCAAACTGTACCAAAGGACTTGCCCCTCGTCCTCCAACCTCAGTTGCTGGTTTTTACTTCAAAAAAGAGTGGCACTCTCTTGTGTGCCAAATGAAAGCATTCCATACAGATAGTGCCTTAAGTTGCCTGAAAGATCACCAATTATATTTCTACGGCGACTCCACAATACGTCAATGGTTTGAATATCTATCCGTTAATCTAGGCCGGAGCATGCAGGAGAAACAGACGCAGTCTAGTAGAACCTGTGGACCACGTTTTGCCGAAGATAAATCCAATAATGTAACGCTTTTCTACCGGCATCATGGCTATCCTATTCGCAATGTCTGGACTAAGGTTCAGGATATTAAGTATGCGGCACATGAAATTGACGGTTTGCATGCTGGGCCAAACACTGTTGTCTTTCTAACGTTCTGGGCTCATTTTACTCCAACAACTATTGAGTTTTACCGGGAACGATGGAAGGCAGTCAAGGCGGCAATCGGGAGGCTGCGAAAACGAGATCCAAACACAACAGTCTTTATCAAAACTGCAAACACAAGGGAGCAAAAGAGTCCCGACATGAGTAACTGGTACGCCATGGAGTTAGATAAAGTGATGCGGGAGGATTTAATGAATGAACCCGGTGTGACAATTATTGATGTGTGGGACATGACCTTAAGCCATTCATCCGGATACCGCATTCACCCGATTGAAGCCATCATCTCTGAAGAAATTAAAGTTGCTCTTAACTTTCTTTGCCCACAGTTGTAATCAGTGGCAGGGGGGGTGGGGGGTGGGTGTACTGTTAGGGGTGTGGAAGGCACCCCCTCTTGGTACCCTTGCCCTCACCCTCATGTCCCTCCTCTTGTGTCGACGCCCCTCTCCTCCCCAGTTAGGTCATCAAAATTAACAAATGAAGGGTTTGATACAATAAAAGGTCGCCAAAAGAATTATGCCTTTGCCCTCACTTCCCCCCCCCCCCCCCCCCCATGAAAATGTCTACATGTAGTTACACCTCTGGTCATATAAACAACTCTCATTGTTCCAATGCCGTTTTAAGGTGTTTTTTTTGTCTTATTATAAATCTGACATTTTAAATGATGTGTAGTTTTTTGTTGATCAGAAACCTTGTTTGTTAATGGTAAGCTTTGAGCATTTAAAGACTTTATTTTAAAACTTGTTTCCACTGTAATATGTGGAAGAAGTGACATCCTCCCGACAGGAGTTGGAGTGCATGGAAGGTTTAAATAATTAGTGTGTCATGGCCGAGTTGTTTAGATCATCATATTCAAGTTCTGGTGGTTAAGTCATCGGGGTGTGGGTTCGAGTCCCGGTCATGACGTTTGTGTCCTTGAGCAAGATGCTTTACTATAATTGCTTCATTTCACCCAGTGGTATAAATGGGTACCTGTGAGGGTAGAAGTTGATGTTGTGTTTGAAAAAGCCTTCTGAGCGCCACGGCAACCCGGGGCTGTATGCTCCCCAGGGAGCTGAGAAAGATTAAAGGAATGTTATTGGCCCAATGACCAGGGCACTAATGTAAAGCGCATTGAAACGTTATTGTAAAATGTGCTGTATAAGAATCAGTGTGACCAGGCACTTTAAGTGCACTGCTCCTTTAATAGTAGACTGGGCGGTGGTGCAAGGAATGCCCACTGGTTGCCCTAGCAACAGCCCACTGTCTGAAGGTTTTATGCCCACAGCATGGTCAGTGTGGTCAGCCTGAGCCCGGCTCACTTTAAATTCTAAACTTCATTGTGTTTTCAAGCTCCAGTTCGATCAGTTAAAGGCAGATTTCAGAGATCTATTGCCATCCTTGTTCTGTAAGTACCAAATCTTCATTACTTCTCATTATTGCTAAACTACAACCCATATTTGTGTACTTAGATGATGATTTATTGCATTTAATTGTTTGGATAAGTTGACCATTCCATTTCTCATAAGATTCTCTGAAACTATTAGGACACAGTCCACTAGGGGTCATATTAATCTTAGTTGAGAAGTTCAAGTTCATTGTATTTTGATATTTTGTTATTCTTTATGACATTTCTTATTGGGTCATTCCATGCCAACTCACCTAGAAACCGGGGGTCGACCGTGACCGACTCAGATTGTTTTCTTAATTTATTTCAAGAACCCTCTATTATGGGTTTATATGAACACTCACAATTTTTTTTCTGCCAAATCCTTTTGGTTTTTAACCCTCTCATGCGTAAATTATTTTCTGAGTGCTGTAAAAAAAAAAAAAAACTATTAGTTTTATTATTATTATTATTATTATTATTATTTATTCGGCATATCAAAAGTACAAACAAAAACAGAAAAAACAAGACAAAACAAAAAGCCAATGGCACATGCCTGGAATTAAAAAAGTTAACTAAACAACTGTGACTCGAAAGCCTTCAACTCCGATGCCACTGGCTAATTCAGATCAGATTGGGTAGTAAAAATCATACGACAAAAAAAAGTTTGAAAAAAATAACCCATTAATTAGTTATTCACATGTCCTCATTTGAGGACACTGCGCACCAATGACAACAAAACCAACAATAGCAATATACTCTTCACATGCCGTTATACCATTATAAATGTGCTGCAGTGTTCATTCAGGAGATTGTATTCTCCCTCCTCCATCCTATACCCCCTCCCCTCCGATCCCATCCCCTCCCCCTCCCCACCCCTCCTTCCCCCTCCCCCTTCCACCTCCACCCGCGGTCAACTATATTTTTGGTTAAGCTCCTGGTTATGTAATGATAAGAAACACAAATACAGTTTAGTGACATTATAAATGGCTGCCTTTGGTTATTTCTCAAGAAAATGTATTCTTCCTCCCCCCCTCACCTTTAACCCCTCCCCTCCCCCTCCCTCACTTCCCCGCCCCCTCCATCCCACTATAGACTGTGCATAAGTGTCCTCATATGAACACGTGAGGGCGCTGTTCATCGAAGGAATCCTAAAAAATGTGCGATGAAATGAGACAGTTATGTAAACAGATAGATTCTGTAGGGTATAAATTCACCAAAAATATTGTTTTAACGGCTAATTTTAGAAATGTAGGGAGCCCAAGTGCGCCCTCAGTGTTCATGTTGTATAAAGTTAACTTTGGGGTCGCGACCTGTAGACCCACTCTTTTTTTTCCCTCGGTAGCTTTTGCACAGGAGAGCACATTATTTGTTGTCGGTATTTCTCTCCATTTTGTGGGGAGCATGGCTCTGGCCATGCTCCACATACTTTTTATTTGGGAGGGATAGTTTCGTAGAACTTTCAGTGAGTATTATTTTGTCTTGAAATATCTTTTGAGTTGAGAAATAATTATTGTGATTTATAAGGCCATTTCATTCGGTATATATTGTAAACTTGTGTGTGTGTGTGTAGCCAGCCTCGTGTTGCGCTGACCTTTTGCCCTTTAGCTGTACATAAGGTATGCTATTTTGTATTCAATGTGCTGTATTGCATTGAAGAATATTTTTTTATATTTTACACGTCATCATGTAGAATTTGTTACTTGTATTGTATTGTCTCTTTGTGAATCCTCGTCCTTTTTAAATAGAGGACCGGCCTCCTTCCCGTGTCTCTACAGAAAGAAAGATAAAAACTAAACGTGAAAACGTTTACGTTGAGCATAGAATGTGCACTGAAGACAATAAACAATGAAAGCTATACAGTTCTATCAGTCACTTGAGGGCGAAAAACAGATGCAGGTGCCTTCACTGTAGTACGTGATGCAAGAAATACAGTCTTACCCCCATTGGATTATATTTAAATATTAAGACAAATAGTATCCGTCCTCAAATGAGGACAATGCGCATGAGAGGGGATACCACCCCTTCAACAATGTAGCCCTGCCCATTTTTCACCCCAAATATGATTGCATCGGTGAGTTGTTGGCAATTTCAGAGGCTCATATCTCAAAATCAAGATGATATACCCCTGTGTCATCAATTTAAATCATGCTTAGTGTTTCTTATGATACTATTTAAAACCTAGCTACTCTTTATTTTGTGCAACTTAAAAATATTAACAAATGATTTATCATTCTATACTTGAAAGATTAAAAAAAATAAACTTCTTACTTTCTGCCACTTTGTACATGAACTCGAGTTTTGTCCCCTATAATGTAAATGGATTATCCCATTTATGGCTGTGCACTCAGCCTAAGTTATCATGGTCAGGTCGCACGTGAGGAGGTACCACACACTGATGACCTTCAGTTCGTTTCGGGTTTTATTTCGATGTAAAAACTCAGTTTGTACTAATCTTTTATGCGGCATTTCTTAGTCGCCTTATAGCAACAATGGCAGACAAGAGGCCGGCGCAGTACGTTGATATTGGTGGGATTATGTGGCCCACCATGGTCACCGAGAAATCGCTGAAGGCAGTGAAAGATTTTGATGTTTGGGATGATGATGTGTGGATTGCCGTTTATCCAAAGTCAGGTAATTAGGGCCTATGCTGATATAGTTTAGTATTGATAACAAATGTTCGGTCAAAACAAAATGTGCAAATCTTGTGGCCATCGACCACGTTGAATTATGTTAGGGTGTTAGGGGTGACTTAGTCTTGGTTCCAAGACGCTCCAGTTGTGTAGTCACGAAAACCTAACTGCTCTCCAAACTGCTCTCACCACCCCACGAACCACTCGCCACCAGAGGGTGCTATCATTCCCGTAACCGCTATCACTAGTGGCGACTTGGTTTTGGGGGGTGATAGCGGTTAGGTTTTCGTGACTACACAACTGGAGCGTCTTGGAACCAGCTGGACACTCTAAAAACACCCTTGGGTCAGAGTTGAGCCGGTACCGGGTCCCAGGGGACTGACCTATTTCTGGGTCAGAGTGACCCGGAATCTATGTAAGAAAATGACCCCCAAAATTGGTCAAACTTTAGAATCTGCGTAAAATCCAATTTGTATCCAGATTCCAGGTCAGCCTGGGCCAGATGATGGGTCAGTCAGGCCCTGACTCGGAAACCGGATCAACTCGGACCTTGGAGTTTTTAGAGGTGTGTAGGCTCATTAGTCGGAACAGAAGGGGGTGTCGGAACATAGGGGGTGGCGGGACACAAGCCGGGGAGTCGGAACATGGTGTCGGAACACAGAGCAATCACCTGTAACAATTATTTTCCCTTCATCTAGGGTAAATCAACATCAACATCCGGTGACATCATTCTGAGTAAAAAATGGGTCTGTACATTTTTTGTACGGGGATGTTTTGGTTCATTCCTGACTTTAAATGATAATTATGCAATCAAAACGGCCTTGAACTAAACATTTTGACTGACGAAATATTCCTCCTTGGAATGTAAAGACCCATTAATTGTTGAATCCCAATGACGTCATGTTTCAAATTTTGCCCCGAAAAAGTCAGGAATGAACCAAAACATCCCCGAACTTGTCCAAATCCACTTTTCTCAGAATTATGTCATCGGATGTTTTGGAGGCTGACAAATTTTCCCCCCGAAACGGTATTGAATACAATGGCAAATGACACCATTTTAACGTGAGGTTGGAGACTTGTAATGTTTCCCCACTCACATGAGGACTCTATCTATTGGAAAATGAGTACATCACACAACACAGACACAATGGAACTGGACATTTCACTCCCTCTTTAGTTATCATTGACTGAGAGTCGTGTGCAGCGCGAGTGCACGTTTCCATTGTTTGATACCAAAGTAGCGGCCAATAGAAGTTTAATCAATATGGACATTTGAACTCATAAATCCTGATACTTTTTCCGGCTAAAGCAAATCTAACTGCTGTTCGATTTACAGGAACACACTGGACTTCTGAAATATGCAACTTGATCAAGTACAATGGAAATTCTCAACATGGGCACAATCCATCGCCGATAGAGTTTGGCACTCCCTCGTTCCACCACTCGACGGATTTCATCGAGTACAGTAATGTATCGGAGTGGGAACAACCTCGGGTAATTGCTACACATGTACCCATCGAGTACCTACCCAGGAAGATACTGGAGGGAGGGAAGGGAAAGGTAAATAAGGATATGGCTTGATTGCTGCTTCATCGGGCATTGAAGTATAGGAGGTCCTTAGCAACACCCTTAACAACAGTCGTAGCCGTATCCATAGCCGCTAATTTGAATGCGGCCTATAATGCATCTCAATTCTCATCAAATCTTTTCACATTTTCTTCCAGATTTGACCAAATTTAAAGCGTAATTATTGACAAAGGGTTCCTTCGGGTTTTATCTGCTGAACTCCAGAATTTACTCCCCAATATTATTAAAGAAAGTTTCCCCAAGGCGCTCTTAGACTTTATGGTAGGGTTCATAGATTGGGTTTTTTTCAAGGTAATGCTAATTTATAGGGCAAATTATATAGAAAGATAGAATAAAATTCCATGTGAAAACATGTTGAGAAAATAGCAAAACACAACAGCACGGTATTTTCATATGATTATACGAACGTCGAATCCATCCACGTTTAGCGAGGTGACAGCGGGTACCAACCCATCACATGTGACATGGTATTTTGGTTGATAACCTATGATTCTGGTAAGCATAGTTTTGTTGTGCTTAGCTACTTTTTATGCTTAAGCAGCTCTATGCGATTGGGCCCGTATCACCAGTGGGCTTAATGTTCTCCATACTATTATATTAACATTCTATCTATCTTGGCCTATCCCGTCGTAAACGACGATGAGTTCGGCGTCTGTCACAATCATCAATGTAGCCTTGAGAACAGACTGAGCACCCTGAGTGGATAGCAGATCGCCAGGAGGAGCGATCAAGTGCAACAGTCTCCCAGGTGGCAACTGGGATGTTGTATTATTAACATTAGGTGTCTTAAAACCAAACGAACATCGAACAAAATAGAAGTGAAATCACTGTCGTTGATTAGTTCAATTTGTGCTACTTTAAACTAACGTTTTGCTAAAGCAAATATAGAACTCCTGTCGTTCCATTTTCTTTACATTTTAATCTTGACAATGATTTGCAAGACTTTAAAGCTGTGGTAGACAGTGCAAGTATTGCGCGTTTTCGAACATAGGGACCCGATACAGTGTGCAACGAGTTTGTCCTTCAAATTTCTCACAAACTTGCTGTTCGGAATTACTCCTTAGCCTTTTTAAGAATGTATACACGCACACAGCCGTACGGATCCGGTTTGTGGGGTACTGCAATTGTTGTTCTATTATTCCCTTTTCTGAAGAATTCCCTTGTGGGGTCCAATTGTTCCTATTGAAATTACCTTGCAGGGGTCCATTGTTCCATTGTTGTCAGGAACCCACAAATGCCCTTCCGTAAGTCAACCAAAACGCACACATTGTGTTGTAATCAGTTAGTAGTGATTAAAAACAACCATAACATAATTTTCCTTTGGAAATGCAGCCAGCGGAACGTATTCGGTCCGCCATTTTGCGTAGTCAAAATCGGGTCGACAAAATGGCAGACCTTGTTCTGCCGTGCAGCTATTAACAAAAACGACACAATTTCAAGGGATATGGGAACCATTATATTCCACTTTTAAAATACCTTTCCAACCATTATTCATTTCAAAACTAACATTTTTGTTTGCCAAAAAGCGCTTAATTCGAAGGCATTGTGCTCCAAAGCAAAGAAGGCCTAAGTGGGACAAAAGTGGAACCAAAAATGTTTGATTACGCGCGAGACTTACACGGTCCATTTTCAACTTTCCATGCAGGTAATAAACGTCATACGGAATCCCAAAGACTTTGTCGTGTCCGAGTTTTACTTTCTTAAAGACGTCAAACCCGGAGCCCCGCAGACGTTCTCTCAATGTCTGTTGGAAAATGGAACCTCTGAACAAGGTAATTCATATTTCACTTCTGTTCATTTATTCAGGTTGGCTCGGTGGTTTCGTCCTTGCCTTTCATCTCTGTGGACCCCGGTTCGACTCCCGGACTGGTTTCTCGATGATTTTGGATTGGGTTCTCAGTCCCTACCCGACTGCGAGAGTTTTCCCTGTTTGCGGTTTCCTCCCGCGTCTAAAACTGAAAATGTCTTCATTGTCTTCTAAGTTGATGTGATGTTTCCTTAAAGGATGCTTTGCCGAATAACAATTCAGTAAACAGAATCAGATGATGACTAAACGTTGGTATGAAACTGCATTGTTTGAGTTGTAGTCATCTTAAGAATGGTTGTAAAGTTCGGTAGTTTTTCTTTCAAACAAAACTAAAGATATCCTCGCAGTGGAAGTTTTTACTGCTGAGTTTACTTTAAAGCCCTACACAGTACTAAACATAAGTGTAAACGCGATGCCGATTGCCGACATATTTTTTATTGTTCTACCCCTGGTAGAAATAAAGTCCGATCTATAATGTTATACTGTAATTCGATAAATCATAAAAAAGACAATCTAACCCCATCTGATGTACAATGTTCAAAGTCTAAACTGATTGGCATATCTAATGCACTTTGTCGTTAGACTTGGTTTTCGTTATCAAAGTTGATTGTTTTATTTCAGCGCCGTACAACACGTGGTTCGGTCATGTGCTTGGATACTGGAAGCAGAGACATCACAAACAGTTTCTCGTGTTGAAATACGAAGATATGAAACGGGTTCGTAGTTTGTGATTCGTTATAAAAATGATGTCACTGGTCTTCTGAAAATACCTTCTCTTTTTTGCCCCCCCCCCCCCCCCCCCCCCCCCACACACACACACCCACACACCCACCCTTACAGATCCGGTTTGTGGGGTACTGCTATTGTTGTTCTATTATTCCCTTTTCTGAAGAATTCCCTTGTGGGGTCCAATTGTTCCTATTGAAATGACCTTGTGGGGTCCATTGTTCCATTGTTGTCAGGACCCCACAAGTGCCAATCCGTGCGAACACCCACACACACACGCCAATAAAACAAATGCAATTCCACCCAGGCTTATAAACCATATTGCTTTTATTTACTAATATACCTGCAATAACAAGTTCTTATATAGTGCATTTTTAAATAGTTTATTGATGCGCTTTAATTAGTGAACTGGTCATTGTGCCAATACTTGTATTCCAGTAATCTTTCTTAGCCCCCCTGGGGAGTAATACAGCCCAGGGCTGCAATTGCGCTCCGAAGGCTTTTTCAAACACAGTATCAACCTCTACCCTCGCAAGCACCCATTCACACCCCCTGGGTGAAGAAAAGCAGTTATCGTAAAGCATTTGCTCAATGATACAAATGTCATGACTTGGATTCGAACTTACACCCTGACGACTTAAGCACCAGAACGTAGGTCCGGTGCACTAGACCACTCGGCCGTGAAGTAATAAAACGATCTTTCATTGACCACATGTTTTATAATATCAACAGCTCTCAAGTTGTCTTTACCAGGTCAGATTTCATGGTCATTAACTTGTGAATTAATTTTTTAAAGTACACCATGTGTCTGTTATTCTTTAGGAATTTAATTTATTTGTCTTTTTCTGGTCATTTGCAAAACAGTTCAAACAATTTCATTCTTTTATCGTTTCGTATCTCAGGATACCCGTGGTGCAGTGATTCAAATTGCAGACTTTATGGGGCGCCCTCTCTCCGATGAAGTGATCGATAAAATCGTTGACCTAGTTCAAATTGACAACATGAAGACAAGGTTTAACACTACAGAGGAGAGTCAAGGAAAGGATAAGAAGAAAGGTGCAAAAAATATGCTGCGGAAAGGTAACTTGGGGTGTTGTGATCATGACGAAAATGGCTTCCACTTCAAATCATCAAGGATGTGGGAGAAGTTTTGAACTTGGTAATTTCAAAAGACGGGGTACAATCCATGCAAGCTTTCAAACATCATACACAGATTAATATGTCTGTCCTTCCATAAATAAACAGAGAAAAAGTTTGTCAAAATATTTATCGGTTGAAATGTTTCCACGGTGTAGGAGTCGTCGGAGACTGGAAGACGCATTTCAGTGTTGCAGAAAATGAAGCCTTTGACGCCCTCTATCGGCAGAAAATGGCTGGCTCTGGACTGGAATTGCAGTTTGAGTGAGCGACTGATCAGTCATGACAAACATACAGGAAACATAACAGATGGTTCGTCTTAAATTGGTATTATCTCAATATAAGTGTTTTACCATTACACCGATGTGTGTTTAGCACTGTGTATACTCAGTCAAGTGAAAATAAGTGAATAAAGGGAGAGAGAGAGAGAGAGAGAGGCAGAAAGCACACAGAAAAAGCAAGGGATGAACAATAAAGAAGGATACGAAAGTTGGGGGTAGACGTAGTGGAAAACCAAAGACAAAAACAAATAAAAATATAAAAGGGTATTAGTGAATGAGACGGGCTTAAAAGGGGTACGTCTGTGGAAAAAGAAGAAGGCAAAGACAAAAATGTATTAGTCCTTCCTTCTTGGATGTTCAGACCATAGGTTTGAGTGATCTGGGGGCGCTCTACCCACAGTTTCTCCATACTCAGACGAACGGTCGCTGTAATGTCTAGTGCCTCAATGCCCTCCCCACACCCCAAGAAAACAAATGAAAAGAAACCGAACTAAAACAACCAAACAATTAAAAAACGATTATCGAGATAATTTGCAGGTTATTTTTCATATAACTGAGATACTGAGATTGGTTAACAAAATTGTCCAAGTCGAAAATGTTTGCAATGTCTCACGAAAAATGTAATAAGAAAGTGTCCTTTCATGTGAAGTGTAAATTATTCCCTACCTTTTGTCTTCTTTCCTCAGATTGTCGTCGTTCCAAGTTGTACTTGTACGCGGTATACAAGAATTAATAAGGATGAACTTCAAATTACGTGTTTTCAACTTTACTTCCTTTACTTCTTGTTGAAACTTTTAATTTCTGATGTGTATATTTAATAGTTACTTTTATCGAAGAAGAAAATGTAACAATGCATGCGTTATATTTTTGTGGTGGATTTTCCTCCTTTTTATGTTACAATTCAGAAAGAAATTTGACAATAATGTTCTGAAAAAAGTTCCTCAACACGGCAGCTATCAGACGTCATGATTATAAGATACTATACTGTGATGACTTCATAGCTTTTTACTGACAATGTAAAATATATACACGAAGGATGTTACGAAACATTTTTTGCAATATCATCAATGATGCTTTTTGTTCGTTCATCCCAAAGACCTTGTCTTGTAATTGAATTGCAGTGACAATTACAGTAGTTGATTCGTGGTACCAGACTGTGTCCTGTACCGTATAAGATAAACTGGCCGTGACCATCTCTCTCTCTACACTATCTGGTTATTAGATTTAGACAATCGGCCAGTACAAGGTAACTCGTTGATGAGTCTATAGTCGGACATGCTATAACGATAAACTCATTGTATGGTAGCCTCTCAAGACCAATTAAAACACTGCGACCATATCAAACTACGGAGTATAAAAGTGTGCATTCTAAAGAGACGTAATTCTCTGCGAGGACCATGACTTGCATGAGATTTCAGAATGTTCTTTCATGATCCATGCCAGTTTTCGAAAGATTTTCACCGTAAAAATTGAAACCTCTTTGTTGGTATAGTTTACATTCATTGGTTGAACTGCCTTTTGGATGATGCCTTCTGTGAAATTGCAGCCCCTGGCCCATGAACTAGAGACCTTTTTCTACGAACGTTGCTTCTGGATCCCTCTGCAGTGTCATTAGATTTATTCTCATTTGTATAATTTAATTTACATGAAAACATTTTTTTTATTCTCTTTGGTTTAGTGGAGTAAATAAAAGTATAAAAAAAACTATAATATTGTCATAGAATTAAAATATTGACCATACCAAACTATGAGATTGTATTTACATTTTACGAATGTTGGCTTTATTTTTCCTGTTAGCACTGTAGTATTTACAGAATGAGTGGTTGGTTTACATTTTATTACGCTTGGCGCATGTTTTTCTCTCAGTTCAGTGTAGATTAAAAAATAAAATATAAAAAAGTTATACCCCACACCGCCCTCTAGAGTCGAAACGTCGTCTGGGCAGAATACGCGTTTAAAATGGCGCTAAAACCTCCATCAAATAAGTTGATAACATCTGCATGCTCATTTGTTTACAATAATTGCGGTACTCATAATTAAAGAAAGGGTATTATAACGTTATGTTGTTGGACTTTCAATAACGAAGACTCAAAGACCCCGCTTTTGCAGCTTGTAGTATTTGATCGAGTTATGAATAGGATAATTATTTCAGAGTTTCACAGGATCTTTAAAAACCAGTTTCCGGGTCAGCCTGACCCAGAAGGGTCAGACCTCCCTAGGATCCGGAGTCCAGGTCAATTCTAACCCATGATTTTTGGAGTGTAATGCAATTTGTTTTAATTCAGATCCAAAACTCGTTTCGTGTTTTGGTGCTGTGGTGCTATCGCAAACCCGTACCAGTTTTAATGGCACTCGCACACGTCCACATCAGTTTCTCTTTGTGAACGAAACTGGTATTAACTTAGCATGATGTACGATTGTCCACGATTGCTATCTTTATAATTCTTATAAATGACCTCGTGCGATTCAATGACTCGTAAATCTAAGCTAATTATTAACAATAAGCGCTTATCTTAGAGTTCTGTGAACGTCCCCGCTCACTGTTGTGGGCAGCCTTCCATGCATCACGGCAAAGCAAAACCTCATTAATATTTTGTGAGTGGTCGATCACGACGCGTTGCGCGCTGTGACTTCCACATCAGTTTATCATCACGCAATTTGGACGTCTACAGTTTTTTGCTGCGCTCTGCGCTGAACTGTTCACTGTACATATTCATTACTGGTATTAAGTCGTCTTTGTAAAGCAGCAAATCTGCCAGGGGATTGATCCATTGGAGATTATACCACTGCTAGATGTCGGAATTACAGTTGTTTTGTCACTCATTAACATCAGCGTCTGGACCAAAGGGGAACTAACGATACGGGCAGTTTCATCGGGACGCTGACCAGGTGAGTTGGGTGGCCACGCGCTATACCAAAACGATGGGGAAGATTCAGTGAGAGCGCCACGTTATATCATCAACATGATAGCGTAACTGTGCTACCTGTAATAATGGTGCCGTGGTGTTGTGTGAGATAAAAGCTAAGCTGACGTTGGTAGGATTGTTTCCAGACAGCAGGTACATTGTGGGTATCTCTCAGAACAGTGTGAAACGAAACTAACAATAACAACGGTAACCACATGTCTATCTAATTGTAGGTCTATACAACTCCCGGCAAAAAGTCAGCTACCAGTTTCGGAGCGAATCGAAGCGTGACTGTCGACGCCGCCTGCATGGACCAACATTTGTTCACTTCGCTCCGTGATTCTTTGAATGATTTTTATATAATGCATCCCCTCTGATTTTGGAGAGAAGTGAGTGCACACTGCAAGAACGTGAATGTCGGCTTCTGATCTGCGTTGCTAGGAAGAGTTCAATAGAAACACTCGTCATAATGATATCTTTTGTGTAGTAATTGATGAGGTTGGTCAACATTCCACTGGAAGTGTCTATATTGGTTGTGTCTGACAAGGAGAAAAACGACGTCAAGTCAGCAGACAATTTGGACTATACATGTACTTCTACTATGGTTCAACTTATCAACGGGATAACGCTTGTTAACAAACACAACAACAACCTGGAATTTTCAGTTGCCTTTCTTGTTGCCCATGACTGCCGTTGATGTGTAACGTTGTATTGAATCCTTAGCATTGGAATCAAGGTCGTGTTGATTGTTAGGAGTCCAACAAGAATAGCAAGCCACGTACCACCTCGATGCTGGTCAAAGTGCTGAACTAATAATATCAGACCAATGTAAATGGGGCTGATGTGATGTAAATGGCCTGATGTATAGTGTGGTAAATAGGAACATGGTGACAGCACACATTCTGTGAGCATTCTCTTTGGATTCGATTGAAAATTTTCACGATTTGTTTACTTACTGCTGGTGACAGTTTGTCATACCGAATACATCAGTCTACCTTGTTGGAATTTCTTTAGTGTTTCGGCCATCGGGTGACAGCAGCCAGTCTTGGAATCATGACCACAGTGAATTTAACCGAAGAGCAGTGCAAGGCAACGTTTTGCGACGACACAGACTGCAATAACAAGTACTGGTGGTTGTTCCTTCTCTCCAGTTTGGTCACAGTCTTTCTCGGGATGGGCCTCGTTATCGTTGTCCGCTTCATAACGAGGCTACCCTGTTTGAATCGCCGACGCCACATTGGTTCCCATGAAGGGGGCGGGTGTTTCTCCAGTGTATGCCCGATCAGCCTCATGGACAAAAATGCCGAGTCTGAAATACACTGGATGGAAACTGCGAAGGATGGGGCCACCAAACTGATGTCAGCCCAAAGTGGATTCGGCAGAGTTTTGGTAAGCCATCTTTATATAACAGTAACACAATTATAGCAAATTTCAATGAAACATAAAGTTTTTATAAGTACATGTACCAACATAATTATATAGCCTACCAAAGTCCTCTGTGCACATAATTAATTTCCTTCACAAACTCTATACCATTCTCCGACTATTCAATATCTGAAGTGGTTTTGAATGATAGATAAACTATATACCTGCCTGCAATACTAGACCATGTGATGAACACATCACACAGTATTGGCACGGATAGCTCTATGTACTGTTTGTCCCACCATACACAAACTGTGCATGTGAATGTTTTCAAATGGTTTGGGTCAACTCGCTGAACATCAGAAGGGGGGTCTATAAATATTAATCTAAGGTATTATTTCCTCCCAATTTAAATCAGTTATACTGTAAATGTTTTGAATAAAGTAGTTTGCAAACCCCCCCCCAAAAAAAAACCCGCAAACAAACAAACAAACAAACCCAAAATACCAAACAAACAAAAAACCACACACACAAAAATCAGCCCATCAACCAACTTATCAATTAATCTATATATCCATCAGTCGATCAATCAATCAATCAATTAATGAAAGTAATCAATCAAGCGATCAAATAAATAATAGACAGCTCAATCAATCAACCGAATCAACCAAAGTCAATCAGTCAATAAATAAATACAATTTATTAACTAAATGTAAAAGCATAACTAAATGGATAAATGAATAAATAAAAAGTTCATGAACTAAATATAAAGAGGTAGTGAATAAATAAATACATATGATTAAATAAATAACTAAGTATTTTAATAAATACACATCAAGTAAATAAATATCGGCACTCCAGTATAGAAATAAAGTCATCAATGCATAGGCCTATCTGATTGAAAATGGCACAGACGTTATTTTGATTAAAAAGCAGAAGAACTTGACAAACTGACCATTAATCAGAATACATCATTCCAATACACTCCTCATGTGCACCTTTAAGCATGGAGGAAGGATTTCCTTCCTCCATGCTTTAAGGCTGTTCACAGAACCTACCTTCTCAATCTACGAACATCAAATACGCCGCAGGTGTTATCCAGGTGTTCTCACAACAGCCAATATTGTCAATTATTAAATTCCTTTAAGACCGAGCCAAAGGATCGTATATTTAAATTAAGTAGAACTCATGCCATTGGGGAAAGGGGGGGGGGGGGGGGGGGGGTGGTTGACGGTAGCTTTGGAGTAACTGATAAACGGGTTTTGAACGAGCTGTAGTATTAACTGTTAAAGTGAATTTAAAAAAAAGGAAAGGCAGCTGCCGTCATGTTATAACAGTGACTGTCGTTATCAAGCATGGCTTGAAGAGGACATCATGAACATCCGGGCAAGCTTCTAAAATTCCCATCACACTGTGAAGCTAGTGTGTTTGGATGCGACTTTTGGGGCCTGCTCGATGGCCCTGGAAGCTCATTCATGCAATCTGAACCAGAATGATCAATTGTTGGTGCGGGTGCAGTTATGCAGAAGTCGTCATGAAGAAGTTATTGTATTAGTTAGAAGTAAACAACGTGTTTAGGGTTTGTTTTAATTATAGATTGTTCAGTTGATAAGGGGTTTGTATTTTCTGGTTGCCGCTTGTTATGCACTGAGTATCAGGTTAAGTTTACGACCGTAAGTCTTGATGCACACTGCAGATAAAATGCAAGTATAGAAACAATAAAGGTCAGAGATATTGGCATTGGATAAATCCATCGCAGCATATAGACTTCGTTTCATGATTCCATCTTCATATATAAATTGCCTCGGGAGAGAATGATTAATTCGCGCATTGCATTCAACAACATGAACACCTACTCTCGCCGTGGATGCCACCCCGTGTCATTGCATACAACTTCACCCTACGGCTCTAGTTGCAAGCAACCGTGTACCCGATTTTCAGGCGGCGAACAGGCTTCACGCCCACTATGCGGACCGATTTATTTATTCATTTATGTTTTAAATAAACGTGTTTTTATTTTCATTTGGTCGTACGCGGCAAACACATTTCCGTTATCTATCAAGTAGAAAACAAACAGTCGTGTTTTGTATGGAAAGGCATTTTAGTCCCATCCCGTCGATCCCGATACCAGACTACGGTATGGTCTAGTCGTACTTCGTAAATGGCCCACGGGTTAAACAATTGTTCATTTGGCGCCCAAACTCATTTTCGGCTGCGTTGAATATTCCGAGCATGCATCCAGAAAGCTCGACATTCTCGGGAGCAGGAGATGTGATGGAGTGATTGGGGGGAGTTTATATTAAATCTAAGTGCTTTAGTAATTATAGTCCGTGCATGGAGTGGCGCAATCTGGACTGCAATTTTACACTTTTGAATTGGAATACTTCACCATCAAGTTTGCGCATACTCAATATTGATAAGAGTGGAATACAGCATGCGGCGTGTGGTGCGACAAATATTGAAACGAACATTAGAGTGATGTACCCCCCCCCCCCCCCCCCCCCCCCCCCCATCAAATAGCTACCCACTTCTTGTCCGTTGTCGTATTGTTAAGTACAAGAAAAGGGAATTTGATTTCATTATACTGCAGCATGCACAGCTTTTAGTTAGGTCTGGACAGATCTTAGGTCCTTTTAGTGCAGTGAACTTAGACTAAGAATCTTTGGTACCATACTGACGTGGCTGCTAAACCGACTCCTCTTTAACAATTTCATGTTATCTCTCACGCACGACATTTGTTGGACATTGGTCTCAACAAATTAAAGGTAAATTTAATCGATCAAATGCTTGCAATTGTATTTTAAAGATATTAATTGAACTCTCATTTTTAACGAGCTATATTTAGATTATAAATCTACACCGAGTTTGACACTGTATCACGCAGTCTCACATTATGTCCAGGTTTTTTCTATTCTCATACCTCCGGCATATTTTGTTAAAAGGGAGATAATTGTTAATTATTATTAGTGGAAGTTCTCCCTGCACGGGCTTTTGTTTCAAGCACCACTCTACTCCCACTACTCGCCCCCTGCTTCAAGTGAGAGGTATATTTATGAGTTATTACTCAGTGCGGACTGCGAACACACCGCATAATGCATAAACTTGGGCTGAGACTGCCGAGCACACTCTAGGCAACACTTGAACCATTCTTATTTTTATAACAGGCTTCTTTAATTAATTTTTAAAAAAACACACGGGAGTGTGGACGTCGTATTAATAACAAGATGGCTTTTGGGGGTACTTGAGCATTTCGCAGCGATACCTGAGTGCGAGGTTGTGTGATTCTGTTCATTATGTAAACTTGTGAGATGCCTATCTTATCAATAGACTTTGCGGTATCTTGCGCAGTCAGACCAAAAGCATAAATGCAAACTTTGGAATCCATTCTAGGACAGTAAAACAGTGTACACAATTAGTGTTCAATGAAACATCTGCCAGTTTCAAACTAAATTACGTAATGGGCTTTAGATAAACGTGTCTTTATAACAGTGCTTTGTATCATCGATGGTCATGTGACATGGAATGGTTAATGTAGTTAATTAGAACAAACGAAGGCAGCAAACGCGTTGAGATGACAGGGCAAGCTCGACTATGCACGTCTATTACAAACACGTTTTAATTATTCTAATGACTATGTTAATTAAAACGTGAAGCACCTTGACTCCATTTGTAAAGTGTTGTTGTAATATTCGGAAGCTGGTTTCAGTCGCAGGTTCAAATCCTGCTCTTGTTTTTGTTTTTCTTTGTTCGCCCATACAACATGTAAAGACATATACAAATTTTGCAAATTAATATAGCCTTATTACACTATCCCCAGTGGTCAGAAAATTATGCATGCCTTTTTGTACATCTTCTTTATATTGAAATTTGAACATTTATAAACCACTTTAATACCCATTAGTGAGCTTGGGTGCATTGATTCTGAGGGGGGGGGGGGGTCGGTAGGTAGGATGAACCACAATACACGGGCGTAGGCGTACTTCCAACTCCACATGACAATTTTAAGCTAGCTATTTCTACTTAATTTACTAAGTATTGAATGACGAGCGTGGTATATCTTAGCAACGGCCCAGGTGATGTGCAGCGCGTATGGGACGGATGACCTTCAAATCCAGCGTCACGGCCCTGTCAGTATGAACTGATACAGTTACAAGGTGGTGCAGCACAGTCGGTGATGAGCAATTACACAATTATTTATCACAAAACTACAACAAACAGTGGTTATTAAACTGATGCTATCCTGAAAAATAAACAACAGATTGTGTATCTACACTGATTTCCTTCATTCATGCATAACATCGCTAACTTATGTTGACAACTTGTGCATGGTCGCAAGAAGATCAATGCTTACATTACCTGCTGGCCTCGGTTTAGGTATTGTGTGTCTATATTGCACAAAAACAAAATGGCCATGCGAGCATTTATTCAAGCCTGACTGATTAGTGAAGGTCACGTTAGTGTTGACGTTATTTTGGAGTGACGCTATAATGTGGATCACACTGCACATATGTTTGATTTATGTGTCAACCAATAACCCCATTGGTCTGTCGTGCCGGTCTTTGCTGGTTATTTGCTATTTTTCCCCCAGGAACAAAACACATTTTGTTCGACCAACCTTTAACATTTCGAAGCCACTACCTCATGGAGATTTGCCCACTCCAAGGGCAAAATATTTACAGCATTCATATGATTTTTCAAACGGTACCAGCTAATCGTATCCTGAAATAGCCCAATTAACTGCAAACATTCCTGATTCTATACCAGTGATTGCTGTATAATTTAACATTTGCAACGAAACCGTTTAGGTTCACTTAATCGATTATGACATTACGTTTACAAAGGTCAAACTGTGCCACAGACAATCAAAAGTCGCTGTAAAAACCGAACGGGAAGTTTGATATTTTTAGGACATCATTGTTGTCTTGTTCAAACATTCGAACACAATCGCTACCGGTATGCAAGCACAGCATGTGCCTAAATTATAGTATACTTAGGAAAGAGTGCACACTACTAAAATACTCCTATGGCATTCCATGCAAAATGCTAAATATTCAAAAATAATTTTCAAAACACTTAAGAAGCCTGATAGATTTTTATAGTGAAGATAACAAATAATCATTGACTTCTTGAACTTCCAACCGCTGCTCAAGATGACATTGATTGTCCCATTTAGGCCCATCGAGTTCTTCTCCTTTCAAATAACAAAAATCCCACACTAATTTGTGTGTGTAAATTTTCAAACGTCCAAGCATCAATCTTTAAAATTGCCATGAACCTCTAGGCAAATATAAGGACAATGTTTCTGGGTTTAAATCAGCTAAAATACTTCCAAGTTGGGAGTCAAACGCCCTAAGGTAACAATTGTGAAAGGTTTTTACACTATTCCCCTTTTATTTGGCTCTCAAATCTGTCTGGTACAGAGTATTTTTCAGGGCCGACGAAATGTTTAATCTGTCTGTACAGAGTATTTTTCAGGGCCGACGAAATATTTATGAGGCAAACGGACCGTTTTTCTCCCTATTTATTGGGGTGCATAAAAAAACCTCTGCAGGTTACCGAAAATGAAAACGTACTTTTAGTGAGAAAACGTACTTTTAGTGAAGACCCTTGTCTATTATAAGATAAGATAAGATACAAACTTTATTATCCCACACTGGGGAAATTAAAACTGGCTTTGATTCAAACAGTACAGACAAAAACACTAAAATTTAGAACAATAAACAAACAAAATATAATGCTCTGTCGGTCTGTGTTTCCACTTATGACTTAAAGCTTTTTGAGTGATTGAACGCATTCATTTGAGTTCAAAGTAAACACACAATGCAAGTATTATACTGTCTTTTTTAGCGCAATGAATAACAAATGTGATCCATCTTGTATACAGTTGAAGAAGACAATTCAAGCAGACAAAATACATTTTGTTTCAATAAACGAGTCTTCGAAAAAGTATATGTGAAAATACTATCTGCATAGTTATAGCCCTTAAATAATAGATTAGGTCATTAACAACTTTATTTGCACAATAAATTCAAAATAAATATTGATAACCTTATACACAATACCAAAGCTCAGGTTTAGAGGAGCTAGTTGGTGTTTGTGTGCAGTAGTGTAAGAAATACCTTTGGTAGATTAAAACGTTTACGTCAATACCGAATGACGCACGAGACACAAGCGTCTACTTTTTCGTGTAGACGACACTGGTTCCCTAATCCGTCCTCCATACTTCCCCCCCGATCGGCCGTGCTCCTCCCGAGGTTTACCCGGGAAGGACAGCCAGGGAAAAACATGGCGGAGACCAAGTCAGGCACACACAGAGTCGACGCCGGGCGTTTCTGCTTGATAGGCAGTAATAATATCATTGACTGCTCCGCTGAGTCACGCCGAATCTGGAGCAAATCTACCCACGGGCGACCTGGACGGCCCCCATCTTGGGACCACATAACATTTGCGACTGGTCAGATAAGACAACGGCTAGTTCATCCGGGACGACGCTGAGGAGAGGCTTGCTTGTTTGTGGGAGCATTGGCCCGTTGTAAGAACCAGAAATGCATAATGAAATTCACCCAGAAAACCGATCGAATCCCAACATTTCGTTCAAGCCAGACTTTCTTAGCGTTTAGCAAAAGAAAAAGTGCCTTGCCATTCTGTCAAAACAACCACGTATTTTGAATAGTCAGACAGTTTGATAAATAGATCTTCACAGACCTGACTTCCAAACACGCGTTTTTTTATTTTTTATTATAGTACATTGTAGATAGCCCATTGTGTTGTAAGTAACACTGCTCAAGGAGACTCCGGCCTTTGGCTCCAATAGTAGTCATCCTTCACGCGGTGCTGGACCGGGAAGTTGCTTATTTCTTCGCAATCACCAGAAGACTAATAATTCAAACACCTCGTTAATTAAAGGCTAGTGAACTGAAACAGCGCCAGTTGTTTTGTTTTCCCTTCCTTGCTAAGGGGCATGACGGAAAACTCATCCTTGATATTATTTTTTTATACAATCCATAGAAATACAAAAATAATTGTGATGAGATGTATGTTTACTGTTGTTTCTTCCATTAGTTTGTAAACACAATGTTGTTATTGATGTGTCTGTATTAGTTTGAACGAGAATATTTCTTTTGTAAACAAATTAAATGTGATTTCTTTATTTTATTTATTTATTTTTTAACGTGCTGCCACTAAGAGTGTAGAACAATACGAAATAAACCCAAACTTTAGGACAATTCTCGAAAAACAATGTCAACTTAAAAGTTAATTGTTTCTGCAGAGGACCGCATTCGCCAACAAAATGACCGCCCGGAAGTGTTCCGTGTGTGTGTACAAGCAACATGTACAGATATCTGGATATGTTGACAACATTTCGGGCAATTCGGCCCCTCTAAGCCAAGCCCCCCACCGAAGAGTCCCAATACGCCCATGGTGATGTTTACAAAGAAGCTTAGGCAAGGGTCTAGCCAGCTAACGCATGTACAGAGGGCAGTAATAACATAATATAAATTTTATTTTTTTATTTTATAAAAAAAAAAATTAATTGTTGGCTTGTTGTGATAAAAGTCAAATTTGTCGAGGTTGTGCACGAGCTCGAGGCAGTGATGTGACCGCGCTGCAGTTGATGACTTATTTGAAACGAAATGCACGGCTTTGGAAGGATGCTGGTTGTAAACGAGTGAGTTTTAATAAAGTCAATACCACGAATTCCTCGCTATGTTCAAGTTACATGTATAACCACAACAAAAACCCGTTCTCGACAAAAATATGGAGGCAAAACCACAGTTTACTTATGTGAGGGTTTATGTGTTGTTGACTTCACTGACCTTCCATTGTGGATTGAATTTGACAGGATCCCGTCTTTGCCGAAGCAATGCATGTTTGCAACAATACAACTGAACTTCACAGTTCAAGTATTTTTTCAGAACATACATTCTAAACCCTTTAAATCAGACGTGGGTAATCCCATTTCCATTTCCGTTTCACGTTTTCTGTGCCCGCTCCCCGCTGTACACTTATGCTGCTGTTGTTGTTGTTGTTGTTGTTGTTGTTGTTGTTGTTATTGTCGTTAACCTAGGTGGTTTGTTTCGGGGGTGGGGGGGGGGGTAAACTGTAAAGTTTGTTTTCTGTCCTATGACGTGCTAAACAAAGTTCGAGGCTGACTCACAGTAAAACACATCCCATAGTTTAAAAACAAATTCTAAAAACAATTTGCTATTTAAGCTTCACCTTTCAATTGACCCTCTACACTTCACAATTCACAGTCCTTATTAGTGCAGTCTTTAAAGATCACCCAACATTTCTACAAATTGTTGTTTGTTATTGACGTGTGTTTAAGCCTGTGACGTGACAAACGAATTTTGTGGTCCACCTAATTCTCTCAAGGAATCCATTCAACAAAATCCAAAACACTTTACTTTCCTTTTATTCAAAGTTTCCTTTGACACGCTACACTTCACATGTCCCCTCCAGGGAAGTCACGTTTCATTGGTCACGAGTAAATTGAAAAAACCCTGTAAAATTATCATGCGGTCACCAAGCCTTTTCATTTCAAGGTAATTTGTGATTTCCGGACTTTGTAGAATTCGAAATAATAACTTTAAAAAAAAACCACTGTTTGTGATGTGTTTGTATTCCTGTAATGTGTTACTTAGCGTGAGAATAGAGTTTTAACCTCAGCAGATTGAAACACCTATTCTACACCTCAACCTCTGAACAAAATGGGAGACTCAAACATGGAGGAAGCTACCTATTTTCTGTGATGTGAAACCCATTTGGGTCAGGGCCTCTATTAGATCAAGGGGGCCTGGCGCCCATTTTCCGGCTTACCCTCGATTCTTGGTAATAGACCTTTCTATTGCAACGTCACAGCCCGAGTTTTTGCCAACCGAGGCTGGAAAACTATGGAAAGCCATAACTGCAAATCAAAAACAGATAGCCATAGTTTGTAGCAATATTACACACATATTCAAAAATAGTGTTGGAAACAAATCAACTAATCGTGGAAGGTATTTCAGTTCATGAATCATTACAGAACATTTTGAATTTGGTCACAACATTTTTTAACACGATTGAATGTTTTGCTAACATTCGGCCGTCCATGCCAACCGGCGCACTTTGTTTATCAACAATTGAAAGGTATATATACCTATATATAGGTCCTTTCTCCATGGTCCACCGGCGACCTCATATTCTACTCCAGACGAAGGGGGAGACAAAGGCATGCGGTATAAAACTTAACATGAAGTAATTATTTTGGGAAATACCCACCTTCCGACCCTCCTTGTATCATGGCTTCATTTCTTTATAAATACCCGTCTTCTCAAAATCACACAAATGAATTATTGATGTGGTATACATGCCTAGCATTATACAACTATTATAAACTTGTAGTCATCTACTCAATGAAATGTTATCTATCCCACTGATGTGTTTTAACCACAGGCATTAGACAAATAGCAAATTTGGTACTTAGAAATCAGCCTTAAAGCTTTACCGTGGGTCATTGATACAGCAGTGAACGAGAGGAAAGGACAGAAAATGACACCTTGATGTAAACATCATTCGTCTTCATTTTACAAGATGGTTAACTCAAGTAGTAGTTTTTAATAAGATGAAATTGGAATAAGATATGACTTTCATTTAACCTACTTCTTAATTCAATCGTGTGTGTTTGCACATGTGGCCCCCTTTGAATCACACCGTACTTCTTTTCCCCAACCAGCAGATGGACGACTTAAAGACATGTTTTTGGATTCGCGGGGAAATTGCGTCTTCACAATTCGATCTAAAAAATTCAAACGTAAGATAAATTTCTTGTATCAGTCTCCCGACGTGTAACTTCATCTACAATGGTGTCACTTTAAGAACTTAATGGAAAATGTAGTTTAAAGGTGTGGAACAACTGACACATCCAATAAAATATTTTCCATTTTCAGTGGATGAAATTACACTTCACTTTATGAAATGCAAATCAACTTGAAGAAGTTCATATTGATTATATGGGATTTTTGGTTGTCACTCTTGGCTGAGGGCTGTGGATATGGCTGAGGCAAGATGGTGGACATATCTAAGCCATAGCCAATAATCGACGGTCATATAGCCCCTGTATGTAATAACAGTATGGTGATCATTGTGCACGAAATAATCCAGACGACTGTTTCCGTCCAGTCTCAAGCCATGACCGAACTGGTGGCTACGTCTACAGCTGGATCGCCGCGTCAGCGTGCGTTGAAGTATAGGACGTCCTTAGCAACAGTCGTAGCCATAGCCATAACCGTCATAGTTACAGGTTAAGAGGCAATGGACAATATGGCGGCACAATAATAGTAAAGTCCATATTCCCAATGCTGAACCCGATCTTTAAGCACTATGCTTCGTCCATAACATATACTGCCTTTCAGTGCACGCCACTATCCATCAGGAACAACCAGATGGTGCACTCTAATGTCATACACTGTAGCTGAGAAACAGTTCACAGGGATTCATTTACCATAACTGCATTGAATGGTTTTCACATTTAGAAAGGACAGGAAGGTCAAACTTCCTCATTTCATAATACTTTTTCCCCCCATGAAAGTATGATGGTTAAAAAATTTAAACTAGCAAACTAAATCGAATTGATCACGTAATGGGGAACCGCACCAAGAGTTTGAATTTAAGGATATTGTTTTAATGCGATCTCTTATATATTTATCTCGTGAAAGTCAAGCTATACTTCATTCAAGTTAATTATCAACCTCGTTTAGTATCCAGAAAAAAAGCATGTTGAGCATTTTTGTAGGCGGTCAATATTGTACACATAGCGCTGGGGACGAACACTATCACTCAGTAGGCCTTCACTTAATATGATGTCAGTCACATTGTGTGGCCACAGGCTCGTGGATAATAAAAGTAAAGTATGATTTTGTCATGCATTATGAACGGGATATTTCATAACAATTTAATTTACATTCAACAGACCCGAGTTGTTTAGGCTGCAAACCTGATGCTAGAATTATAATAAAACAGTTTTTGATGGTAGGGTTTAAAAGGTATTATACAGGATTGGTAGAGCTGAAAAAAATAGTTGCAGGCAGTGTTCATGTAAAATTTTGTGTGATCAACGATACGAAGTAACAAATTTGGGCTTAATCCGTTGTGTGAGTCAGAAGAAAATAAGTGAATAACCATGCACAGTTTTCAGCATGTAAACACACTGTTCTTAATAAGTTTGGTTGTAACAACCGAAATCAGCTGTTGCATTATTTTAGGTTTTTAGATGCGGTTTCTCGAATATGGAGAATTTCAGAGGGAAATGTTTTACATAAAAATGAACTTCATATGATAATCATTGAGCTTTCATCGACTAAAATTAAACAATGATGTTTTCTATCCTTACCAATTCTGTATAAACACATTTGAGATGATTTGATTATGAAATGGCACATAATTTTTGATTTTGTTAATGATTATAAAGTGTAAATATGTATTCAATTTAAATTCAAACTTCTCGCCAGAATCAAAATTGAATTGACATTATGAAAGAGTGAATTTTAAATGGGTGAATGTGGTAAATTCATCAGACAAAACAAGAGAGAAAAAAAAATTATAATGATTACATGAAATATACATAAAATATAAAACATTTTTGTGTAGGTTCTCTGACAACCGCATATCATATTAACATTGTGCTTTGAAAATAAATACAATGAATTACAATCAAACGTGACATTCAAAACTCCCCCTATAAAAAAATAAAACCTAAATTCAGTTGGAAGATAAGCAAGTAGTACGCACAGTGAAAACTATTAGGGCACAAGTTTACTCAGGACACAATGTCCTCATGAGAACTTGAGATGCCAGAACGACCTGGCTTGCAGGAATACACCACTAGTGACAAACAATATCAACAAGCCAAGCTTCAAAACCATCCCCAGAAGCAGACCTCAGTTACTTGCGGTGGTCTGTATACACTGTATTGTTGTAACCAGGGGGAGCCCCGCCCAGAATCCTTGCCCCCGCCCTCCCCCATCTTGTGCCTCCTCGATTGAGATCGAAAGATGCACCAATGAAAGGTTGGATGCATAGTTACATTAAATAGTCCCGCCTGTTTTGTCGTTTCCCCCATGCACTTATTCCCCTCCCCGAACAAGTCCGGGTACTCCACTGGCACACTGATTCTAGCGAATATATATTTAATATCAATGGAACATTCACGATGTATCAGAAGTGTATTTCCTTCCATCTAATACTAAATATTATCATTTTTCCTTTGACTTCACAGTTAATAACGTACTTCTCGGTCAGCATGGCATCCTATGCAATATACGTCATGGACACAAGCAAGTAAGTTATGGGTGGACCGTCTTTCGCTTATGTGGTCTAAACATTTTCGGGTCAGGATCCTGGATCCGTGGGGCTTGACCCATTTCTGGGTCAGGGTGACACGGAATCTGTGTCAAAATGACCCAGAAACGGATCAAAATTACCCAGAATCCGGGTTCCCAAAAATCCCATTTTAACCTCTTTCCGGGTCAGCTTGACCCGGAAATGGGTCAGGCCCCTTGGGATCCGGGTCAATTCTGACCTGGGATCCGGGTCAATTCTGACCCGGGAATGTTTAGAGTGTTTCATAGTAATACATGGACACCTGATCGCTCCCTCCCACCACCCCAATACAAACACTGACCCATTATGGATCAGATACCTCTCCATATCTCTTGTTTTCTTCGTGTTACTCAAGATCGTATTTCTTCGGCCTTTAGATTATTGTGTATACTTGTACTGACGTTCAAATCCATGACTTATATTACAAAAGGGACAATAATAGGGTCAGTTGCTAACACAAAGGAAAACAATGGGGTCCGCGTTTGTCAGGACGAAGAATAATTGAACAAAGGAGGGTCCATGATTTGAGGTCACTACACACTGCGGAGGAAAGAGACCCCTTGTGCATAGGACGTCTTCGCTGAGGTCAATCAGCCACGCACGACTCTCAGCCAGTTGTACTGGTGCAGTGGTAGGTCTTCCTTTGACCTCTGTGAGGGCGCTGTTCGAGCTTGTGACGTCATATGCAAGGGGCAACTGTCATCAGGTTACATTTCTAAAAGGAGGAGCGTGACAAGTTCACCTCCCTCAATCCCTATTGGGTTGTTCAGCTGTCTGTTTAGGGCCCAATCCAGATGAGGTGTTTCATACAAAGGGCATTCGAAGTATAAACCCCAACACTAAATTCTCAAGGAAGAATACTCCAGATATAAAATGCATACCCAGCTCATTGGTAACTCCATGTAATACGTTAACACCCGTACAAGTGACGTATGTACAGTTTCACCCATCCTCGGAGAATCACGAACAGATGGGGTTGCCAACAGTCTGTTTGATTATAACACAGTTGCTAAAGCCACATGAGCCGTTCAGACATCATGATCATCGGCCAAGTCAATTTACGCACGGCTAGTCAGGTCTGTCCCAGTCAGCTCGCCATGTGACTGTATATTACTATATTAGAATCGGGCCTCGTGTGCAGTAACCCGTGCAAGCCGATCTCTTAAAGGTATAATGTCATTCATCTTTTATGGTCAACACATTATTATAACAAAAACACCTGACTTTTGATTTGGCATGTTAATCAATTAACACCGTCAAGGTCATTGGAAATTGTGTGCAAAGTTGATAAATTATGGTCGTGATAATTGTAAAGAAGGACACGTCTCGTTTATCATGGATTTTTGCCCACTTTTTGACGAGTGTGTTTCACCATGATAAATAGCAATGACAGCACCCGTGGGAGATTGGTGTTTTGCAATGAATTGGCTATGCATGGCTAACGAAACTACGAAAATAATTATCCAATTTATGTTGATTACAACGTGTGCGTACGAGCACTCGAAGCTTGAGCTTCCTTTTTGGTTGGCGAATTGAACCTGCGATCTGCAGCTTTAAAACCGGTGACAACCAATTTCTCTTTAGGCTTCATCCCGAACACCATTCCTTAAATCCTGCAGAAATGTGTGCACAATTATTAAACCAAATAGATGTTTAAACCAAAGTGTACTTTAAGCAACCACAACAGCTCATAAAGATAATTTTTTTTTTTAATGTGGGCCTACTTGGTGTTACCGCAAATCTAAGAGTGAACTTTAATAAAAGAGACATTTTTCACACGTTTTCTTATCCGTACCTCAAATTGACAAAGACACCCATCTCGAATCGCCAACTGATGGAGCCATTCACTATTGTGAACTGCATGTTCATGGAATCTCTCTGGCATCTGTCTGTCTCGAAAGACAATAGAATATTGCGCAATGCAAGTTAGTTTTTAGAGGTGCAGCGCCTCCTATGGCTGAACAATCCAATCCTGGAGAGGCATAGCTTGTTACAGTTACTGCAGATGAGTGTCACGTCTGGCTGAGTGGTTGGCTGAGTGGTTGGCTGTGTGGTCGACTGTGTGGTTGACTGTTGTCGACGCTCTCTTTTCGCCTCCCACTGTTCAACTCTCCTTTGGTCGCTCCTCTGTATGCCCGTCCTCACAACATGACGCCATTTGGTACGGTCCAAATTTATGTTCATGGAATACAGCACAGTTTATTACGGATATGCCATCAATAAAGAGAAGCTCCAAGGTCAAATTCATTTTCCAATAAATTTAGTCTCTTTGAAAATGGGGGGGGGGGGACTCAGAAGTTTCTAACCTCACGTTCAAATGGTGTGTGAAATGCCACTGTGTGTGTTACCCTTCAAGTGCAATTGTTGTCACATTTTAATTATAGTGGTCTGTACGATATTTTTACCGGTTTGTTTTTAGTTTATTACTGAATTTTGAAGTTCAAGTAAAACAATATTGGATTTGACCTTTTGACTGGTAAAAAATCTTTTTTATTGTAGGCCTAAATTTTGGTAGAGAGGGTATCAGATAAAATGACATTTTACACCGTTTTAATTCAAAGTTAGAGACTTTTAATTTTTTCTCCCGACTTCCGTATAAGGACTCTATCTATTGACAAAAATGAGTCCATCACAGAAGCCCATTTTTAACTGTCATTTCGTTCGGAGTGCAATTAAACTAAACGGCGGGTCATTGCAATGTACTGCAGAGTCGGTCTCCTCCTTCATAAATGCATTATTACAGTGCGTTGTCGCATCCGTATCTTAAAAGATTAAACATGATACCCTATACAGTAGTCGTATTCTAATTGTTCTTGACGTCATGTCTTCGTACATGTCCTTGATCCGTACGGCATCCATCTTGGTTCCCAGTGTTCTAATCCGGTTAATTATGTTAGATTCACAAATGAAGAGGGCCACACGATACCCATTAGCAGCCTCATCATTTTCAGTGCATACATTGTATCCCAAAATGTTATGTGTGTCAGTTAAGATATACCTTTGATTCTAAAGCAATTTGCTTGCTAATTCTCGGGAAGGGAAATGGCGCGATAAAGGGTTCATGTTTTGTGAAGAATTTAATATATTGGAGGGGAGTTCATCCACGCATAATACCAAAATAATTAGAAAAACCTTATAAAAATTAATCCCTGCAAGGATTCGTGTGGGTGAAGGCGTACCTACGTCACGGCGAGTGTTTGAGCGAAGATAGAGTGGATGAGGGAAGAGTGATTTTCCAGTGGTCATTGATATCAGGTGTCTTGTCAACTCAAGTCACTGTATGACGTCATACGGGGGGATACGATGCCCCGTTGTTACCTGGGATAGAATCATTCTTTATCGCCCTGCTTTGTAATTGATTGATAACATGTACGCTCTGTTTATGTATGGATTTCTGCAGCTCTCGCGCGCACACACATACCAAGCCCGAATAGCTGGCCAGGAGCAATTAAGCATCGTCAAAATGAATTGCACTCATTAATCCATTAATAGGTGGATTGACCTAATTGCTAATTTAGATTTAATTACATTTTGTACAAACCAACTGGCTGCGAGGTGAGGTCATTTAAAATCAGTTAGCGATTGTAAAACATTCAGGCATGTGTGTTGGCAAACACATTTGGTTTAATTGGATTTTAGAATAATGTCATAGCTCCATAAAGTCATACGCTCAGGACATGTTGCATCAACATTTCAGACAGATTTTACTCATTTGCATATAAGTCCAGCAATGTTATGTTCCTCCTTCGTTGTCTTTATTGTCATTGATTGGTTGAAGTCAATGTGTTTTATATTTTTAGTATTAAGTAGGAAAGGAAGTAACCAATTTTGTTTTGTACTCATTTTCTCATAGATAGAGTCCTCATGTGAGTGGGGAAAAAATTACAAGTATTTAACCTTAAATTGAAATGGTGTAAATTGCCATTGCATTCGATACCCATCCAAGGCAAAAATAGTTCAACATCCAAAACATTCGATGACATCATTCTGAGAAAAATGGGTCTCTGAATTTTTGTACGGGGGTGTTTTTGTTCATTCATATTTATATATTGTTATGTTACCTTCCTAAACATCTGAAAAAACTAACTGTTGGTATTACTTGCTAATCATGGTAGAGTCGGAAATGCCCGTTCGTCCATGTATAAAGCAGTATTACTTAAAATAGTCCTATTTGAGTAGCAGTTCACTCTAAAAGCTCCCAGGTCATAATCGACCCGGATGCGGGTCATACTCGACCCGGATGCGGGTCATAATCGACCCGGATGCAGGTCAGAATCGACCCGGATGCGGGTCAGAATTGACTCGGATCCGGGTCAGAATTGACTCGGATCCGGGTCTCGTGGAGCCTGACCCATTTCTTTGTCACTGTAATCCGGAATAGGTGTCAATTTGATCAAGAAATGGATGAAATCTTCGCAGAATCCAAGTTAAAGTCCCAATTGTGGAACACTTTTGGGGTCAGCCTGACCCAGAAATGGGTCAGGGCGCCTATGACACGGAAACCGGGTCAAAACTGACCAGGTAGTTATAGAGTGTTCCAGCCTATACCTGCAGCATCTATGTGTGATTAACACGAACCCATATCCTATGCGTTTACAGACTACATCTGCTCACATTTGTTCTCCAATACCGTTATGTAACTACTCATCTATTTTGCGTGAGCGGGAAATACAAGGAGTCCAGAACAACCAAACAGAAAAGGGTGTTGGGGCCAAGAACGGACACAAAGCCAATTTCCTTCTCATTCATCTAACTGTCTATTCACCTTTAAGTTTAAGATCTTTTAATCAACGTCTCTGTGAATTACAACACTCCGGTCGGTTAGACTCTCGGGTTATTGAACCTATATTTAAATTAATTCGACTTAATTAAATTAATTCCAATTACTTATCGTGAGATTTACACAGAGATAATTAGTCGGTAGAATTAAGGGCATATGGAGAATTCCCTCGACGTCTTGCATTCTCACTTGTTCCTCATAACAAAATATTAAATAACAGAATGAGATTATTATATTGAAGAGGCTTGGTAGGTTTGGGTTATGTGGTTCTTCGTTGCCCCCCCCCCCCCCCCCCAAACATGTTATAATTGTATATCTTGGTAATGTCTGTATTTGCATATTGGCAAAGTCAAGAAGTTTGTATTTGTGTTTATCTTTACATATTTATCCTTAAAGACTGGCTCCAATGTCTCATTTTCTAATAGATATAGTCCTTATGGAAAGTGGGGGAGAAACATTAAAAGATTTGACCTCACGTTAAGTTAAAACATTTAAACAATTCCATTGATACCCTTTCAATAAGAATTTGCCAACATCCAATACATTTGTTTGGTACAACTATTGTTTAGTTCATCCCTGAATTTTGAAGATGATCAATAAAAAAAGGGCATTGAATTTGATCTTTTGATTTGCGCAAAATGTCCTCTTTTGAATGTACAGATCTTTTTGTCGTTGATTACCAATGACGCCATGTTTCAAAATTCGCTCTGAAAGAGTATCAACTTGAATGACATTATTTTTCCCACAGTTTTAACGTTGGCTTAAGGACTTCTAAAATTTCCCACTTTCATGAGGGCTCTATCTATTGGAAAATGAGCGCATCACAAAACTGAAGTCGACCCCTGAGCCTCCTTTTTCCTTGCTATTTAAGTAGGAGGGAAAACGATAATACCAAAACGTATTACATGTGAGGAAAATAACACGAAATTCTCTTTTGCTGTTCTGACTTTTGACGCATGTTTTCTTTGTCCATCGCAGGCCCATTGAACGCTGTATCCAATTTCAATCGGATCTTCTGTTTTTCATCGACAATATCTTCAATTTCTTCTTTCTTGCTGTTCTTATACTGAGGGTGAGTTGAAAAAATAATCAACAATTATTTCCAGTGAGGCTCCACACCGTATCACAAATTCTTCAATCCGTTTGAGAAAAATTAATCACAACCCTAAAGAGTGCACACTGCACAAGATGGGTAAGATTGAAAATATAAGTGCTTACAGAGTTGCTCTTTGCTTACATGGTACAAAGATGGTCATAATTTTTCCTGAAATGCTACTCCCCAGTTGTTTAAAAAGTAAAGCAATTAGTTTTAATCTCGCAAGACCAAAACTCGATGTTCAAAAACCATCAGTGAAAACAAGGCCTGCAAGGTTTTTTTCACAAATTGTTGTGCGACTCCAATGACCTACACAGATCCATTAAGCCACGCCTATTTCTCATTGACCAATCACAACCGCGAAATCTGATCACCATTTGAGCCGTTTGGTGATCTTTGCACTAAATGTGATCGGGTTTCGCGGCTGTGATTGGTCAACTCGTAAGGAGGCGGGGCTTAATGGATCGATCTAGCCTAAATTTCACAGGATTGCTGTTTAATGTATAAGTTCGGTCACGTAAAGTGTGGATTTGACAATAGATCGATCCATTAAGCCCCGCCTCCTTACGAGTTGACCAATCACAGCCGCAAAACCCGATCACCATTAGTGCAAAGATCACCAAACGGCTCAAATGGTGATCAGATTTCGCGGTTGTGATTGGTCAATGAGAAATGGGCGTGGCTTAATGGATCGGTGTATTACCAATGTTGTCCATTTGCTTCAATAAAGCAATTGTACATCAGTGGTTGCAGCCTTAGTTTAGTACTGTCGTAGTGCAAAGTACAGACTGAATAACATCAGTGATCAAAATTTCGATTAAGATTGCCAGAAACATTGTCTTATAAAGAAACAATCAACAAATCATTAAAGTGGTCTTGAATAAATTATGTAAACAGATATTTGGTGTTAACGTATCACCAGAAAGTTTCACATTGTGTATTTCTGACTCAAAAAGAATATGATGACCGTAACTTAAGTAAAAAAAGACACACCTTTCATTCAGAAATGTCAGTAAATTTCCAATTTAATCATTAGTTTCATAAGAAAAAATTCGTTTTGTGTTGAACGAAGGCAAACTGACTAGAGAGGGACTTGAGCCCACAACCTCCGAATTAAAGTGCCGGTGTTCTACCAACTGAGTTATCTATAGCCCTAATGTTTTTTAATAATCTTACAGGGGTGCCAGTCAGAATCCATTCAATCTGTAACTGCCGTATAGCCAGGGATACAACCTGGCACTGGCAAACGGCACCAGATGAATCTAGTCATTTTTTCCTTTGTTCAAACCAAATTTCTTTTTAAATTTACCCAGTCAGTTTCCCTTTGGGTTTATTACTTATATAAGAAGACTGTTTTGTCCACTCTTTTTCCATCTTTTTTTCATCTTGGAGTCAAGGCTTATGCGCTAACTGACATCTCTGTAGTGTCCTAGATTAATTTTCAGAGACCCAGGCGAAGTAATTTTCTTGTCTCTTCAATTATTTACAGTTCATCAGCTGGAATGATAAGTTTTGGTTCTGGCTGTCGGTTAATACACTGGTTGACTGCTTCACCATTCCACCTACATTCGTGTCATTGGCAATGTCAAGAACGTGGCTGGGTATGTATTTCTCTTAGGCAAATAAAAATAAAAATTAAAACATGTTTAGCGTCCTGCCTTTTTGAAAAAAGGAAGGAGGAGGGCCTTTTTTAAATTTTTTTGTAATGGCCGCCCGACTTATTTTTTAAGACAACAGGCTAATTTTCAAGATGGTTGCCAGCTTTTTCGGTGTGCTTTAGTCTAAAAAATATGATCTTATTTATTTTAAAATGTATTTTTTTCGTCAGAGATTGTTAAAATGTATCCCTTTTTTTTTTAGGAGAAAAAAAAGGAGGCGGCCTAAAGGAAAGCTGGCGGGGACGCTAAACATGTGTTTTGTTTTATTTGGCCTTTAATATATCGTCTTGCTCTCCTGTCCTGTCTTTCTCTGGGCTTTCTATATATAAGTTCACGGTCAGTCTGGCCAAAGGATCTGACTCCAAACAAAACGAAACGAAACTATTGAAATAAACAAATACAAACAGAGAACAATTGGCAAAATAAACAAAACAGCCTTTGTGTATTGAAATGAAAGCAATGTGTTTTTGTGTTTATACAACAACGTGAACAGTTTTAAAACACAGCACCGAATTTTTTTTATTCATATTGTGACAAGCTGGAAGTTTTTTGACCAGTGTTCATATGATGTCAGAACAATGTAAATGAAATTGTTTATCATTCCCGCTATTATGTTTTGAATCAATTGTTCAATTTAAGCAGAAATCTTGTGAGTATATAATGGCCTAATTTCATGGAGCTTCTTATTAAGCACAAAAAGCAGCTCTGCACAACAAAATGATGCTTACCGGAATATGTTTACCAGCCAAAATACCATGTCTCATGTAGCATCTATGACTGGTATCCTGCTTATTTTTTCTTAAGCAGACAATCTCTGCGTAAGCAGCTCTATTTATGAAATGGGGCCAAGTCTTTCAACAACTCTAACCCCAAATCTGGACTGCAGTCCAACTCTATGAAATAAATTTGAGCATTAGACCCGGAGTGCCGAATCACACATTGACAACTCTCCATCATAGCCCGCTCGTATGAAATCTGATATTGACACGAAGCAAAATCATTACTTCTCTAAAGAGCCAGCTTGTATGTGTCTCTGACCGAAACATAGCTAAGGTTCGCCTCTCGATCTGTAGTAGTTTGTGTATGATTTCCCATGACAGTTACAATCTTGCATACATTTTGAAAATCTTTTTAAATTGCACAATTGGCACTATTGATTACCTATTGACCTCTCGCACAACGCACAGTGCTTTAACACGCGTCTATCCTGCCGGACACTTTGGGAGTCAAAATTTACACAAAGAAATCGACTCTCAAAATGGTGGAAATGATAGACGAGCATCTTGCGGAGGTGCGTTCCGCGTCTGCAAGGAGTATGTCGTCTTGATTGATAACCATCGTATATAGTATATTATTATTACTACTATTATTAGTATTATCATTATTATGGTTTATTTAAATACTACATTACAGCGGTTAAAAGCCAAAATGTACAGTTTACAAAAAAAGTCATTAAAATCTAAACAGAGCACCAGCAACAAATTACATAAACAGATAGAAATAACAAACAGTTATTAAGAAATACATAAAAACACACGCAACGAATTTGTGATAGCACAATAATACTCAAAAAGCCCAAAATGGTTGGGTTAGATTATATTCAACTCAATTTTCGTGTATTGCTATAATGGCACGTTCAACTTAATCCGCCGACATTCATTTATTATCGTGATTTCTTTTGCGAGAGTGCCCAAATATTAAAGGAAGTTATGTATTTATGTATTGATTTACTTTTATTTGGGTCAGGTCTTCGATGCCTAAGAATAATGATTCTGATGCAGTTACCAGAGATTCTGCAGCTGATTAAAGTGTTGCGGACCAGCAATGGGATTAAACTGACCAGCTTGTTGACCATCGTCGCTGGGGCTTGGCTGACCTCAGCAGGAATCTTTCACTTGGTAAGGGTCACCATCAGGCTCGGAGATTGTCACATGGGGGAGGAGGGGCATGGGTAAAAGAAGGAGGGGGTTAGCTTTGAGGAGATGAGCAACAACAAAAACCACAGTGATTCTGGGTATTGTTTCTTGTTTTGTACGAGGTGTTTCTTACCGGAACTGCCAGTTCTTAGAATTCAGATTTTGCAGGCGTGTGATTTTTCAGGATTTTTCCTGATTTCATGATTTTCTCAAAACCTCCTTGAGCTTTCAAATTTTCTTGAAAAGAAGTAAATCAATCACCAAAGGGAGGAAGAAATAGTTCACATTGTGTCTAAACCTGTATTTGTGTATTTGTGTTGATGCACAGAGTCTGTAAAACTCCTGATTTTTAAAATATGGGAGGTTCTTTGTCTAAAATAAGAGGGAAGCCATTTTAAGGAATTTTTAAAAATTAGGCAAATCACATCCATGAATTTATAAAACATTCAAAGGAAGACTTTATCAATATTGTTCGTTTTATATTTGATTTTTTTCCATCTTCTTGTGGATTTTTTTTGAAGTTCTTGAACAGACTTTTGAATTTTGACTTTAATTACTTTCGTTTGCATCATATTAACACCATTGCCTCAACCAACCAAAGCAACGCTCTTTAAACATGACAACAAACTCCTCCAACCCAAACTATTTTTTGTTTTATTTTTTTATTAAAGCAACTTTCCTTTCCCCTCAGGTGGAGAATTCCGGTGATCCATGGATTGAATTTACCAACAGCCAGCACTTGACGTATGGGGATTGTATCTACATGCTCGTAGTGACCATGTCCACGGTGGGTTACGGCGAGATCACACCCAAGACGACATGTGGGACTGTCTTCATCGTCTTCTTCATTCTTGGAGTCTTGGTAAGTCTTGAGAGAGGGAGACGAGAAAGAGAATGTTAAGTGACATCTTCTTCACTTTCCCTAGTTTGTTTACTTTGCGTTCATTGTTGTATTGAAGCTTTTGAACTGTGCAGAGGAAACATATATGGCCCTAGAGCCCACACTCCAAAACCTCCCAAGTCGGAATAGACCTGGATTCTTGATCCTAGGGTGGCTGACCCATTTTTGATTACGATGACCCAGAAACTGGTCCCCCAAAAAGTGATTTTGAACATATTATTCTACGTCTACTTCACCCATTTCTGGATCGTTTTGACACAGGATGATTCCAGGTCACATGACCCAGAAATGGGTCAGACACCAATGACCCGGATTTGGCTCATTTCTGACCCAGGAAATTTAGAGAGTAGTTTCAGCGGCTGTTGAGCAGATTAACTTGCTAAGCAAAACTAAGCAAAACAAGTAACGTGCATTATATGACATTTTGGCTGGTTAACCTTTTTGGCCTGAACACAAGCTGTCCATGCTAAGTAAACTTGTGTGTTCTTGGGCCAATGTTATGGCTCTGCTTACCGTGGAATTAGGTGCTTACGGCCTGCTACGACCCAGAGAACTCTGTTCACTTTACAAGGCTCAACTAGCGCGCAATAATAATTGTGGCCCGGTTACATTAGCCCTAGGTTCAGCTTCATAGAGCTGCTTAAGCAGACAATTTTGCTTAAATAATCATGCTATGCAAAAACAAGCAGGATACCAGTCATATGGTACAGTGACATGGTATTTGTGCTGGTAACCAGCTTCTGGTACGCATAATTTTGTGCTTGGTTACATTTTGTGCTGAAGCTACTCTATGAAATTAGGCCCTGATATTTACCTTTGTATTCCGTTTGGAATGGACTTGACACTGACAGGGTGCCTCTGTCAAATGTCCTATAAGCTAGCTAATGTGGCTGCCTTTGCAGCAATCAGGAACACTAATTCATGTTTAGAGACCTACTAATTAATGCTAGGTTCAGTGTAAAGTAATTAATGATCACGATTTGTTTAGCCTAATCAAAACATGATTGGCCTACACTGAACGTTTACACTGTAAACAAAGCCTATATTTTATGTGCTAATTCAAATGTTGAAATCTGTTTTCACTAAAATAAATCCATTTCTGTATTTGTATTTTGTATGATGACTTCAGTTGATGAAAATGTAATCCTTTATTTCCAGCAGGTTTGATTACAACTCCCCAAATCCCAAACCAGTTGAATAAGAATGTACCATCATCTTTACCAAATGATATTTCTCGTTAGAGTTGAGCAACGTGACATATTTCATGGGGTTGAGAGAGGGCACATTCCACATGGTAGATCGTTTGTGATTCTGTTGTGTCTAAGTATCAACTACGAAGACTCAAAAAAGAGAACAAAATAACAAGACTAAAACCCTACTCTCAGACTAACATCAACAGATTAACACAACACTGCAAACTGGGTGTTAAAACAGACGCCATGAGTGTTGTCACATATAAATACCAAATAGAGAATCAAAATTAACATCATAAGTTGTTAACATAACACCGATGTAAAACAAAATCGCAGAAAAATTAGTGTTATTTTAATACCGTAACTATGTGTAAATTTTGATTATTTTATGGTAGGGCCTATCTATAATGTGACATATCCATGGTGTCATTCTTACACTGCAGTTTTTGCAGTGTAGAACAGTAAACATACAGCTTTTAAAAGACAGTTTCACTGAACAACTACCTGTACAAAAAGAGGAAAACATGATAAATATAAAGTTGGAAACCAAAATTTCAAACAGATGTATACCGAAATCCAATCACAACATAAACTAAAGAATATGATTTGTGTTTTGCCATACACCGATTTACTTTATTAAGCGCTGTATACTCAGTACTTTCCCGAGTCCTGTGAAAACAATCCACAGGCATATTACTAAGGTGGATTCAAACCCACGACCTTTGCCATTCTAGAGCAGGTGTCTTACCACTAGACCACCGAGCTTGCTCCGATAGCTAGAGGCAGTCCAAATCCATATTATAGCAGCTGGTACCACAACAGTTTAATATAAATGTGTTGAGTGGTCATCTGCTCCAGCATGGCAAAGGTCGTGGGCTCGAATCCCACGCGAGTAATATGCCTGTGGATTTTGTTGTTCACAGAACCCGGAGAAAATAAAGAGTATACAAAGCCTAAACAAATCGGTGCATGGGTAAAACATAAATAGTATTCTTAATCCCTGATGCAAATTTTACATCGTGATTACACTAAAAAAGAAAGGCAGTGCTCAATAGAAGAAGCATCTTTACATACAACAATCTGTCATGTTACGGTTGCTTTTGTTTCTCCTACATAAAGAGAAAAAACGTAGTGTCCCTCTTGGTCGGTCTCATCTAAGCACTCCTGATCCTTTAATGCAACAATCAATCTTGATTTCCCTATAGGCTATCTTCGCCAGCGCTCTGCCAGAAATTGTTGAAATCGTGGGACAAGGGAGCAAGTACTCTGGTGTCTACGAACCCGTCAAGGGGAAGAAGTAGGTCAAATAAATCAGGCAGGAGGCCTTTATCTTGAATGCAGCCATCTTGCTTTGTGTGTAACCAAACCTCCTCCTGGAAAGGGAACGGACTTGTAGGGTCCTTTGTTGCCGAAAATATGAGAGTTTGCATTCATGATTCCCATGGCATAGTGATTTCAAGACCATGGTAGTAATTTCAAGTCCTAGTCACGTTCCTCTGCTCTATTCATCTCTGTTTTATCTTATGATACATTTCCGAGTACTTTCTCACAGAGCCAAATTCAAATTTTCAGATTCAGCATTTGGTACACTGCTAAAACCGGTGTGTTAAATTTGACACCATAGGTATTGTCACATATAGATACCGGGGAAAACAGAATCAAAATTTACACCATACGGTGTTTAAATATCACTTATTTCTGCCAACACAAATACATTGGTGTTAATTTAACACCCTATGATATTAATTTTGATTCTCTCTTATGGGTATCCATTCGTGACGGGTGTCAATTTTAACAACCCGGTTTTTGCAGCGTATGAATTGGAATTATTAGTTTCTGTAGGTAAGGAAGCAGATTATAAGGCGAACTTACACTGCAACAACTTTGACACCAGGGTGTTGTATCTTAAAGACACAAAAAAAATTATATATATATATATATATATGATATGGTGTGAAAATTACACTAATTTTTGCCAAAACAATCGCATTGGTGTTATTTTGACACCATCAATGGTGTTAATTTTGATTCTTTTTGGGGTACCTATATGGCAACACTCTGGTGTCACTTTTAAAACCCAATTTTTTGTCCTGATTAAATTGATAGTTTCATCATTGTGTCATTGTTTGGAGGAACATATTATTTTAGTGATTCAGTTGAACAAAAACAATCGTTTATCAGATTTGTGTTTTCTTCTTTTATTACATACGACTACATTTTGTACTATTTCCTTAGTTACAATAACAATAACTTTGTTATAGGGGCATGTTGCTTTCAAATCCCTCAAAATGTTGCTGTTTGGAATTGCTCCTTATCCTTTTCAAGAGTTGTTCATGGACTAAAACACCGACAGTGTGTTGTAATGAGTGAGTAGTGATAAAAACAAACCAGAAATTTGCCTCTTGAAATACAACCAGCAGAAGACATGGTCCACCATTTTGTAAGGTCAAAACTTTGGTTCCAAAATAGCGGAGCTTGTTCTGTCATGAAAATACAAAAAGAACACAGTTTCAAGGTATACTTTTTATGTGAATCGTAATATTCTACTTTTTATCTTATATTTTCCTTCCATCACAATTTTGTTCTTCAAAACAAGCTCTTTAATAGCCTAATCCGAAGGCAACGTGCCCCTTTAATTTACATATACATGAAACAGACTACTTCACAGTATTCATTATTACATTTTACAAACCCAAAGTTCGTGTAACTTCGTTAATTAAGACAGCATGCAGCGTCTTCCTACATTAAATTACCATTCCTCTTTCTTGATTTCAGACACATTGTAGTCTGCGGGCACATCACATACGACAGTGTCTCCAACTTCCTCAAAGATTTCCTCCATGTCGACAGGGATGTCGTCAATGTTCACATCGTACTGCTGGACACGTAAGTAAACCAACCATAATTGGATTTAGCCGTTGCTAGTTGGAAATTCAAAGAGTGGTGTGTGGTGGAGAGTTAGTACTTTCACGTCCGTGCTCAGTATCTCTGCAGCAGGTTTAATTCTCTTAATTGATCGGTATAGCGAGGCTGGGCATTCTTCATGAAATCTGGCAGACGATGGGCCGGCTCTAACGGTGGATTTAGTTCAGGGTCCAAATTTGATAGAGCTGCTGAAGCAAAAAATATCGCTTAAAAATCTTCTGCTAGGGGAAAAATGAGCAGGATACCAGTCACTTTTGGCTGGTAACCTTAATCTGCTAAGTGACTGTTTGTGAAACTGGACCCAGATCGTTGAGGTTTTCTTCTTTTTTACAGCTGGCTTTGTTCATGTTGGTCATAAGAAAATATTATATTTCAAACGTGGAATTTCCTTTCAGTGATGGACTAGTGTGACGTCATTCATTTGCAGTGGTTGGCTGCAAAGGTGTGAATGTGCTGAATTTCAGTAACAACTCTTGTTTATATGAATTTCTCCTTTAGCTGAATTGATTCGGTTCACATTCGAACATTTAAACCTAATCCCCGGGCTTAGATATTGGGAATTGGGGTTTTAATCTAAATGTTGTATCCTACTGTATACTCTCTTTACATCTTGGTTCAACTTGTTTTGTGTTTGTTTGGGGGGTCAGTTTGGACCGGTTTTACTGTTTTGATCTTGTACATATAGTTTATAGGATTTCCCCCCTCTTTTGCCTCTTTTAGTGTTCATTTGCTTCTATACTGTTGTCAACATATTGTTTTTATTGTGATGTTCTATTTTCATTAAATAGGACAAAAAAGTAAATGTTTTTCAACCAAAATTACATGTGGTATAAATTCAAAAATATTTAATATCGGGAGTCTTTCTCACAAAGGTTAACAATTGACAACGACACAATACACATCTACAATAGAGACCCATTTTTCTCAGAATGATGTCATCAGATGTTTTGGATGTTGCCATGTTTTGCACTGGAATGGTATCGAATGCAATGGCAATTTACACAGTTTTAACGTAAGGTTAGAGACTTGTAATTTTTTCCCCACTGACATGAGGACTCTATCTACTGGAAAATGAGTACATCACAAAATGTAATCGGTCATTTCCCTTCCTCTTTAATGTATTGTCATCACGGAACAACTTTGGAAATAAGTGGCTCACTAAAAAGGTTTCCTTGTGAGAAATGAAAAAGTGAATATATAAATACATTGAATCTTGGGTAAAGAAAAGGTGCTACTTATGCATACCACACTAGATCCATACTTAAGTCAGTGACAGGTCGTGTTTGTATTTTTATTTTATTTATTTATTTGTATTTATTTTTTATTTGTATATTTGTTTTGCTGTAATTAACTTCATCTTTCAGTGCCCGGATCTCAAATCTAATACTTGCAGTACTAATGCAACTTCGACATTTCGAAAGCGATTTTCTCTAATGACATAATTAATTCAGATTTTTTTTTTAAGAACTGTTCAATATACCTATCTAGTCAATAAAATCAATGTAAACCAACTAGTCACTAATTAAGAACAATTGTATACCAACTACACAAGAGTTCATTACACTGGCTCCAGATCCAACAAACGGTTCGGTTAATTAGTAACCCATGTTTTATGAGACCACTGCGGGTTTGGAGGAGTTTTTCTAGAAACGGTAAATATTTGCTATTGTTTCCCGCCTTTACAGAATGGGGGGCGTCTTCTTATAACAAGTAAACTAGGAGATTAGTTTGAATTTGCAACTGAAATTAAGGAAATGAAACATATAATTCCATGCGATAAACAGACTCAATTAAACCACTAAACAAAGTCGTGGACTCGTAGATAGCAGGGTAATTCCGATACGGCAAATGCATGTTAAGCCAAGAAATACATGTGTTTGTGGCACCAGAAAATCAAATGTAAATTCAATAAAAGCTCTCAGAAAATAGCTCTTGGATGTGGACCGTTAATTAAATGAATTACATGCAATTAATTTTGTGAACAGTTTATTGCACTATTACAAAATGACAGTCGTCTGGTTTGAAGTCGGCGGTGCACTCGGCTGCAAAAAGAAACGAGGAAGTTGAATTTGTGTAATATTTTTACTTCAAATGTCGTATAGTAGGCTGGACAGAGTTCCCACTCAGAAAATATTACAAGACAATTTTAATGGTTAGGTAAGGATACAGGAAACCAGTGAAACATAACATAAAAGCTAGTGGCATTCGACTAATACCCTGTGTTTCTAAGCAAGTCATTTTTACATCCAACGGAACCAGTTAGTTTTAAAAGACCACGGTCGCCACATGCTAATATTGTGCAGTGCAGATGTGGACTTGAACAAATTAATGCCCACGGCACGAAAAGAAACAGCGAGTCATTCCAAACGAAACACAAGTCTTTACATTCGATAGATTATTCAAATAATGCCGACCAGTTGTGCATAATTATAACAAAGGATATTCACCCACTGTAGCTGTCGTGTAAACATGTCGTTTGACCCGAGCCACCGGTCTGCATCCGGCGATCAACGGCATCGCTCACAATTCATAGCCATTTCATGGTTCAGTGGGCACCATATTTGCGCACAATCTTGCGCTTTAGTGTTTGAATAATTCAATTTGCGTTATTTTTTTCTGACTGGAAGATTGCATATAGCTGTGTGTTGGCACTACACTGACTCTGGTGCATTTTTGTGTGTGTTTGAATCTACAGCATGTACAATCTTCTATTAACCCAGTTTCATAAACCTAATTTTTTTTAAACACTAGACAATGTGCTTAAAATTCATATTTTTATGAGAACAAAATATAAGAGTAAAGTAAGTTCTTTCCCCTACACGCTGACAGGATGTATGAGATATTTCTGTACAATGTAATATCATATTTACAAAAAGGTTGTGTTAAATAGTATGGTACGTTGTCCATGTACATGTATATACAGTCTGCTACATTAGTGTGAAATAAATTTCAACTTCAGTGGGCAGTGTACTTCATTCTCAAACCACACCCGCATTGGCTTGATATCCCCCCCCCCCCCGGCAAACATTTCATTAAGCTATTTAGTTGCTTACTCTTAACAACAAATACTGCATACACAAATAAGTTGTTATTCAAAGGTTGAACAAACAACAAGGTAAGGAACCACCTATAGTTATTCTATTCTAATAAACTATATCAATACTTGATGGTATCTCCGTTTATAACCGTAAGTGTCGTGGAGAGCGTGATGCTCATATTATTTGTTACGTGCAGAATAGCCCCATCGGCCCATACAGAGTTCCCTTATTCCTTAGCCCTCTTATAGGTTCATCTTAAATTACTCCTTAAATGCTGCGAGGAGAATTGATTAAAGAAGAAGGCAGAGCAGGTGGGGTACGTTGTATAGTATCATGGGGACAAAGGGTTGTTGCGACCATCCCTTGCTGCTTATCCACACCGTATAGCCAATACAACAACAATCAAGTTAGTATTTCAACTGGACATTTTGCTCTTGTGCTATACAGAAGATAAATTATGTAATTCAATAAATACATAAATACAACTCAAAAGTGTATTTGAAGTAGTTGTTCCAGACATTGGACAGTGTGACACAATAGCTCCTCACTGCAGACGTCGATTTTGCATAATAACAATTATATGGAAGTTATTGACTGACCGTTTGCTCTAAATTAATACAATCTTTTTCCACCTCATGATTATGATGTATTCTCAAGTAAGTCATAGGCCTACTGCCTTGCTTTATTGAGAGATGGCGCTATGATTCCAGTCACATTATAATACGAACATCATCCCCCACCCCTAGCCCCAGGGGAAAACTGCAAATCAAATGTAGTCTAGAATCTTTTTTCTTTAGATGAATTACCGCAGACTACGCCGTGCCGTGCTTTTACTAGTCTGAATGTCTAAAGTATGTGAAATACGAACGCAGTGTGAACACTAATTTGCCATTCTTGTGGTACTTTTGTTGGAGTATGAGTGAAAGACCAGAAAGGAGTTCCCATTGTTTTCACCAAAAGCTTTGGCTCTGAGCTTGAGGCGGGGCAAAACATCCGATCTGGTGATGCATATACATTCAATACACCCGGCAGCTGGGCTGATTTAATTAAAAGCAACCTCCACTCTACAGCATATTTATGAATATTTAATATCCCCACCTCTTATCTCAAACCACATAGTCGCAACCGCGTCGACTCCCCTGAATTATTCAGATATTTCTGCGAGTTTCACACACCCCTTGTCTGTTACATTTTTTAAATTAATACCACTGTTGTGTTAATAATCGCGAGCGGTTTGTCTGTCTGGCTTGTATGTTTTCAATTACAATTGCATTTTGTCCACATGTGTGTGTGTGAATCAAAACAAAACAAGTGTGGGTCAAATAAAAAGTGGAAGTGCTGCATTGATTTTGTTTCAAAAAACAAACATTTTTTTAGTGGGCAGCTGTTCCCACGTTGAGAAGTCAAGAGCTATTGACTGTGAACTTTTATGCCGAGGCACTGTACACAGTCGTTCTTGTCATTTTACCATCCAGTATTGTTTTAATAATTCATCTGGCGTATGGAGCCATAGGGCAAGGGTAGAACCAACCCTATATTTAGTGACTTGTCCTTATTGACATTTCATTGACATCGTCGCTGGTATGATTTGACAATGAAGTCTAAAAACATATTTGTTCAGAGCTGTGCCCATGCGTTCATACTGTCGTTTAATAAGACAAACGCCATAGCAAACTTGGATCTGAAACGCGTATTTATTCTGGAAATGCTTGTCATGTGAAGAAATGGAGGGTATGTGCTGTTATTATCACACTATATAGTATAACGTTGCTATGCTGCCCATAGATAGAATTGAGTGTCCAGCCAATACTCAAATTTTGTCGATATCCTTTGCTAATTTGTTTTAACTTACACTTGTCCGAATGGCTAAAGAATACAATGCATGTCAATCTGAAATGTTTGTTACAATGATTAGTTGTGCAGGAACCTTCGTAAGTGGACCCCGCAATCCTATCCAGACTTTATATCATTTCTGTGTCCTTGACTTGCATTTTGTGCCTGCTGTTGAATAATTGGTAGATTTACGTGCAGTTGGGTTGAATGGGGGTTTTATGCAACGCGAACCTCGGTTAGCACAATCTGAAAGGACTGTCACATCTCTATGACAACGCTTAACTGATTCAGTGAAATAAACAAACACCTAAATACATAAATAAGTAAGTAAATAAATAAATAAAAAAATTAAAAATGATAAATAAAATGATGAAAAAATGGCATGTTTAATAAGGTTGTATTTCAATAACTTGTCTAATGCAAAGTTTATTCAACCTGAACTCTTTTGGCCAAGCTATGTTTTTAAGTTGATATCTGTAACGCCGAATATCTAGTTAATAGAGAGAGCTCAGTTTGTTAATCACAGAAATTCTATACTCCATTATGGCTACAGTCATCGAGGGATTGTTGAAAAAAAAAACACACATAAAATCTTCACATCATAAAGACGATGATTGATCAATACACTTTTTGTCAAGGTGCATGGATGACGAACTATTTCATGCTCCCTGCGCGAATTACATTGATTTTGAATGGTATCAAAACAACTGCATGACTGCATCATTATTATATGATTAATGTGAGCAGAGAAATATACCCAGGGGAATGAGTTTAAACGATCTGTGTGGGACGGAAGAGGGCTGGCTCTGAACAAATACAGAAAATAAATTCTGGAAAAACGGGAAATGATCGTGATAGCATTTCGGGAGGGCCCTGACAGGTTGAGGCTCAATTCACTACACATGGAATGCTGTGAAGTGTGAATGACCTTTAAGAAGGTCATTTTACAGAATTTAAACGAGCCACATGATTAATGAATTAACTAATTGATTAATTGATTAATTAGTTACACCGTGTTTAGAGAATCGTTTAGACAGAACATGAGGAGAGATATTCCGTATGTTATGATTTTTGAAGTCGTCATTAATTCAAATAATAAGATTTAAAACTTTTAGCCAGATCAATTACCATCAGCAACGATATATGTTTGTTGGTGTGTTTGTTCGTTTGTTTGTTTGTTGGGTTGTTTGTTTGTTTGTTTGTTTGTTTGTTTGTTTGTTTGTTTGTTTGTCTGTTTGTCTGTTTGTCTGTTTGTCTGTTTGTTTGTTTTGGTTTTGGTTAGATGATCTTCCTTTCAATGGAACTCGACAAACCCCCACAAAGGGATATAATCGCTAAGTTGGCATAGCCAATCTCTCTTACATCAAAACATTGGTTTAAGGTCTATTGATTACGAATTGCACATGTTAATTGAAAACACAGTTTATTTTGGTCAAGAAAACATACCTGAAACCAGAAACTCTGTATATAGTTAAACAACTACTAGTAAATACTAAATCCTGATACTCTATGTACCCCTCCCCCCCCCCCCTTCGTCTTAAATTCCTTCATATAGAAAAGGAAACGAGAGTCAATTTTGTTCAGAGTGTAGCATTTTGTCGTAGACTTGCCGACAATCTATCCATACCCTCTCTTATAAGTGGAGATACTTGCCTGCGCAGGTGGCCCTGACTGATTGCCAATTTGATAGAATAAAAAAAGTACTCATCCTTCCAAATTCTTATCATTTGTCAGAAGTAAATGACGTCTCTGCGCTGAAAGGGATTCCATTATTTCTCACTAATATGAGCGATTGCAGAAAGGCTTTATTAACTCTAAAAGATTGTAAATGATTCAAGGCAGCATCGGTTTCAGGATTATAATAATAATACATTAATTGAAAACATTTTTGAAACAAAGTTTCCGGAATGGATAATATAATAAATTTATTCACGGATAAAGTACAGCAAGAACATGGCAAAATACATTCACACAGTATCCGAATGAAACTATCCCAATAGCTCATATGTGCAAACACCATCTTAGAAATATACGGCAAAGCATATTTGGAAATCAAGTACAGTTAAAAAATCAATCAAGCTGCCAACATGGCGCCGTGCTGTGGTTTACACGTAACTATGTCAGGTTGTATGTATTGTGTCCAACGTTGCTTCAAAATCAGCGCGCCACGATGGTTGCCGATGATGCTTGGGCTTGGATTCGTGACCCAGAATCCTTTGCGCGTACTTTGTTCTTAACCCATAAGCCAAAAGGAAATAGGATCAGATTCAAACAACAATATTCTTGAAGATGACATCATCATGACGCGCATTTTGTTTTTCCCCTTTTTTTTTCTTTAGAACCAGCACTGGTTGTTACAGGTTAAGTTTCCGGATTTCAATTTATTTTTAAACCACAGTTTCTCAGATATTCACAAAACCTATATCTTCGGGCCTTCAACTACACTATCAATTATTGAACAAGAACAGCTGAAAGTGGGTTCGATGGTAAGTCAGCAGTCAGCGCATGACAGCCATATAGTTTGTTCATCTGGTTTGAAGGCGCTACTGTACGGTAGATGACATATTGAATGTCACTCATCGCGAGGGTTATTGCGGTCTGCTTGAATTCAGGGGTATATGCCTATACAATGATTCTGACATGGTCAGGTTCGCGTTAGAAATAGAAAATGAGTTTGCCTATTGACCAATTAATGATTTACAGACGCCATATTAATCATTTATACTTCTCTTTCAGAAAACATCTGGAGAAGAGAACTATATCCGAGCACCCCCAATAATAATAATATAATAAAGCAATAAAAAATGCATAAATAAATAAACAAATATATGTTTAAAAATAACACAAAACATAGATTTTTTTTTTTTTTTTTATAAATTACTTGTCACTGATTGAAATAAATAGATTCAAAAATAAAGAAGATAATAAGATAATGACACAAATCATTTTTGATAATGAATGATTTAGTAATAGCACACAATAAATTGATGACATTCAATTTAATAAATAAGGAAGCAATGCTGCAGAACATGTTGACACTGCAAATCAAAGTGTAATCCGTCAAAACCTTTTAAATGTAGGGGGGGGGGGTTTCTGAACAATTTGCATTTCTTCCTTATTATCTGTACAGATGGAATTGGACAGTATTCCCATTCCGACTCTTATCTTAAGACAAATCAATTCATTTGTTTTCTATCATTTCATTTATCATTGACAAATATTGACAAATGACGTACGGTGACATGTGCTCCCAATGCACACGCATACAAATGAAACCCATGACGATAAATGTCAGTCGTCACAATTATAGATCAATTAACCTTTGTACACTAAGTATTCTAATCTTAAAGATCAAAAGGCAGACGGTGTGCAGCATCAGTTATATAAGACGAGGATGTCATCTCCTGTTTATTGTTCCCATACTTACATCTTTTTCCCCATAAAGATTTGAAAATTAGCTTTTAAATTTATGACCTAAAATTCACCACAATTCAGATACGTGGGTAATATGCAAAAAAAAAAAAAGCATGTAAGACGTCACTCTATGAAGTAAACTGAAGGTCGACCTTGACTGCTAAATTACTGCTCCACAATCCGTGGTACTGAACAGACATGTACATCAATTTTTAAAAGGGTGTGTCCATTTTTGTTTTACTCTCTTGTTCTCAAAAACATACCGTGATTCTAACTTGTGAAGTTCTTATAAATTGGTGCTTGCTATTAAAACAAAGGTGTTCTATTTCAAATCCAAAATCATAATCCACCGTATTCTTTGTAGTGTACTTCAAAATGCCATTGACGCTCTGTGACAAAATAGGCATGAAGCAATTGAACTGGAAAGAAACCGCCTCGTATTCGACATTTTCCGGTTAATTTATAGCCAGTTTTGTTGGTTTCCATGACAACGGGTCAATTTTGTAAACAGTCCACCCTTGTAACTAACCGCCTGGCGATATGAGATAATAGCGTGGAACTTTCACTTGATCAGTCATTGTATTAACTACATGTCGGGGAAATATTCAATAGAAGCTATCCAGGCCCCATTTACCCCCCCCCCCCCCCCCCCCGTCAAGGGAAGGTTGTGTAATATCGCCAAGAGCTTTGTATCCTCATGTTGCCATGACAACTGTTTGTGAGGCCACCCACTGTGAAATCATACTCTGACGTCATTCAGAGTTGTAAGACCTACGGTTGTTACCTTGACAGAAACGCTAGGGAGGTTTTGATGGGAGCTGTATATGTCAATCCGTCTTATTAACAAAAGAGACGAGAGGTTGGAGGCTGGAGGAATATGAAATACCATGGGAGATGACAACAAAAGCCATGCGCTTCGGTTCTCCCAATGGCCAATGCAATTTATTATGCAGTGAATTGAAGGGAAATTTACCATGTTTTATAAAAGGGGACTTTTTGCTTTACTGGGGGAAAAAGTGTGTGCATTAAAAACGCGCACAGAGATCGATCGCCTGGTACGTGGACAAACACAAAACGTCTTGGAGACTAATAACTGGAGGGTTTTCCCTTTGCCTCATACTATACCGTCATATAAACAGGATGGTTACCTTAGGCTGCTTCTTACAACGAGGACCAACCAAGGACTCTGTGAAGAGATTAAGCCCCTCTTCCATCTTGACTAATTGCCGTAGATCAATTTCAAAACATTCACCGAGCCTAGCTTTTAGGCATGCTGTTAAAGTGAAGTATAAATGTCTTATAGTTTAGAAGCTCTACTTATTGTTTCCCTCATTCAATCAAGGCTTATGGAGTCCTTTCCAAAACGTAACCAGACTAATTGTTTGTATTATTTTGTTGCCGTGATAAAAGCTAATGTCGTATTTTATTTACTCATTAGCAGCGAGAATAAAGAACTGGTGCAACCTTGCTCTCAAAATAACAACTGTTTGGGGGCGAACGAATCAATTGAAAAGGCTGCATGTGCTTTATTCTTGCAGTCAGTAATAAAAGGGTGATTGTTTACTGTCACACACTGCCGGTAATTTACACCGTCGATGTTATGCCGTGCGTTTGGGACAGAGTTGGGTTATTTATACGCCAGCCTCATTTTCAAAATTCACCCGCGCAGAATATGCATATGCTGGCAATGGCAGCGAGTCTGAAGTAAATGGCATGTTATGTGGGATGATGTTATATACATGGAAGAAGACAATGAATAATACGCAGTATTTATGTGGTAATTTCGAGCGGTTTTACGACCACGCATAATTGCTGGTATTTACTGTCGAGAGAGAGAGAGAGGGGGGGGGGGGGGGGGTCAATGCAATGAAAGTGATTTAGAACATTTCAATTTGTTGTTTTTTGACCTATTTTATTTTGAACCGGTAATTGCGCATGATTGCCGATCCAATCATGAGCTTTTGTTTAATACACCATTCACTTAGTTATAATAGTTTTCTTCAATTCCTACGTTAGATGGCCAGGGAAAATTTACTTTTAGAGCTTCTTGTTGACCAGGAAATGCTGATCGTTTATGCGTGTATAAATCTAGTAAGACCAAGTAATTTAATATATATATTATTTATTTTACATGGTAAATTTTTAGCATGATTTTATTTGAAGAAAAGATGTTCCTCGAACTCAAGTTTAGAAAAAGACAAGAGAAATCAATTGCGTCTCCTCAAATAGAGAAAATGTTTCCGCTGTTTGTAATTTTTGAAATATTTGTTGATTTACTCTTTGGAAATGAAATACTGAAATCAAACACAAGCACAAGTATAAGTATTAATTTGTTATTGAAAATTATTTGATTCCACATTAAATTTGGAAAAATTATTTTTCGGTTTTGTTAAATATGATTCACAAGACGAACGTGAAGTGTCGAGCAATACCCCTTATCTATTCATGCCCAATCTATTTTCAGGTTTCAATTAGTAAATGTCTTGGGGCATGCGTTCTTTTGCAGTTTAGTGACAAATCGGACAATATTAAAATTTTCAAATGTTATGGAGGGAGCCACTGACATGTTTCAGTCATGTGTTGAACCATGGAACAATTTTAATGGTACAAAACGGAAATATAGAAGTAGAAAAGGGGACTGTAAAAACAAAATACGGAAAAATATAAAAATCCAAAAATCAATAGGCAATTAGTTGAGTCTTCACGACAGCCATTGGCAATCACGTGACACATGCCATATAATTAATTGAATGCCCAATGCTTAAGCAGGTGTAAATGTAATGTGTGGTCTCGAACACTCTGCGTCTAAAATTACCGTCATGGAAAACGTTCTGAGAACACTTGAGCATATCTTCTAACAAATGGTACATATCCGAATCTGGAAACCCGGCACCGATAGTAGTTGGCAGTGACGTTGCCTGCGCCAACCCTCTGGGCACGGGTGATGGGAGTCGTGGGCTAGGCTCTCATCACCTCTGCGTTTCACATCAGTCTTCAAGATTCTGAGGAGTTATGGTTCCTTCCGTTAGTGCACAAGACGCTGGAGGAACTCTCAGCTGGTATTCGGGCAACTACTCTCTTTTTGGGGTCTTCTTCTGATAAATATAATTGAGGACATTTTTAATGTGGAATTAGGGAGAAATATAATACAAAAATAAGTTCTTAGCCAGGCTTCCAAGGCTAGATGTCAATTACAAGGCATTTTTAATTCGATTGCAAGAAGAGGTTTAACAATTGTGATGAGAACATTTCATGTTGAATTAGGGGAAATGGAAAAAAAAAATTCTGAGCCAGGCTTCCAAGGCAAACAGTCCATTACAAGGCATATTTAGTTCGATTGCAAGAAGAGGTTTAACAATTGTGATAAGAATATTTCATGTGGAATTAGGAAAATGGAACACAAAATATATTCTCTGACAGGCTTCCAAGGCAGCAATACTCCATTACAGCATCTTTGTTTCGATGGGCAGAAGTTGTTTAATTATTGTGACGTATATTTAGCGTATTTTTTATATCAAGTCAAAATGCACATGTGTAACATTGGTAATTGCTAAAGACCTAGCAGCTGCATCTACACTACTTGATGTGACCCAACATATACATGAAATAACAAACCTGTGAAAGTTCAAGCTCAATCGGTCTTCGGAGTCGCAAGAAAAAAGTGGGGGGAACCCTAAATGTTTTCACTGTTTTCAAACATTGAGTTTTCGACTTGCAAGAGTAAAACTAATTGTTTTACTCATTTCTCAAAAACTAATGCAGTTCAAGCACAAATATGTCAGTGTTATGCACACCCTTTAAAGCAGCCATGATTTTTTAGAACATCTCAGTATTATAGAAGATTTGGGAAATACAAGACCCATCATCCTTTCTGAAAGGTCGGGTGCGAGCGAAGGTGTTTTTTACCCCCTTTCTGATAATAAAATATATGTTTATGGTTTATTAGTTATGCATCAAACGCGAAGATGCAGTCTGCGTGCCAGTAGTGATACACAATATACAATGTGTTTTACACTATTGCGTTTTTGCCCGGCCTTCCACTATAATCCAGCCTACAATTTCATACACAAATTATGATTGTGTTTTACGTCAAGCTGTTCGTATAAAAAGAACATTCAAACACAACACTCTGTCATAAACATTGAAGCAAAATGATTCTATCAAAGCAAATCATGAGACATCTCGAGAGTCCCCCGAAGAAAAAAACTAGACGATGCGTCTTTAAGGTCGTGTATGTGTGTGAGTTTGGTGAATTATTATTTATTGATGGTTTTCATTCCAAAGAGGCAATTATTGATTTCTTTAAGTAACTCAGCTTTGTCGAGTTCATGGACGCTACATTGTAGAAATTAATAGTCCTGAAGGTTGTGCGCATGACTGCGAGAAATCATCAACTATTTTTTATGGCAAGTTGATGAGCCTAGAAGCAACTGCGTTGATGGTTTTTCTAAATGTGATGGCTTCAGGGCAGTGTAGTGTTAATGAGTTTCCATGTATACTTTTGTTATAAATCGTGGAAACCATACTTCTTTGCTTATTTGAATATCTCGCTAAGACCTACTTCTAAAATAGTTCAAGGTATTTTACAGGATTGGTAGAGCGGACAATCAATAGTCGCAGACAGTGTTCATGTTTAATGTGATCAACCATACATGCACATGAAATAACAAACCTGTGAAAATTCGGGCTTAATCCGTTGTTGAAGTCAGGAGAAAATAGCTTTAAAACATGCGCAATTTTCAGCATATAAAAACACCTTCCCTTTTTTTAATGTGATCAACCATACACATGAAATAACAAACCTGTGAAAATTCGGACTTAATTCGTTGGGTGAGTCAGGAGAAAATAGTTTTAAAACATGCGCAATTTTCAGCATGTAAACACACTTTCCGTTTTGGGGGTTGTAACAACCAAAATCAGATGTTGCGGGTTTATAAAATTTGTATTTGTAGGTTTTCAGATACAGTTTTCTCGAATATGACTTTATTTCAGAGGGAAATATTTCACTGAAGAAAATGGTTCTTGTATGAACTTCTTAATCAGTAAGCCTTCAGACATGGGAGGTATCGTGTGATATGTGTTAAGTTTAAGTCGCACCAAGAACTAAGACTTTAGACTTATCAAAGGTTAAGACTTATCAAAGGTTAAGACTTACCAAAGGTGCCAGTGGTTGAGACAACTACTCTGAAATGTAAATTGCGGGTTTAGAGCCAACCCGGGAGTCATGGATTGTTTTTCACGAGGCACTGATTTGTGACAGGATGTATACCTGTCACATATCAGTGAAACAGGCATGTGATTTCTAATAATTTTTTTTTATGAATTCAGGATTTCTCAAAACCGCCTTGAGCCTTCAATTTTTCTTGATAAGTAAAGCAATCACCAAAGGTAGAAAGAAACAGTCCACATTGTGTCTAAATTGTTGCTGTAGTTTTGTTCTTCTGGTGGTGCACAGAGTCTGTAAACCTCCATATTTTGTTTTTATGTTATATTTTATTTCATCATATATCAACAGCGGAAAAACAGAAGTACAAAATTACATTAAATTGCATTAAAAATACACAAAATTGTAACATCTGGTAGAAAAAATTAAATAGTCCACATTGTGTCTAAACATGTAGTTCTGTATTTCTGGTGATACACAGAGTCTGTAAACCTCCTGAATTGTAACATCTGGGAGGTTCCAGGTCTATGATACAGAGGACCCAGAACTGCAAGCCATTTCCCAGGAATTTTCACATAATATGTCCAATCTCACCCCTGGTGTAAGAGAAAATCAAAATGATATATTTTTATCCTCGACGAAAATTATTATGGTTCATCAACTATTACTGGGAAAAATAATCCATAAAAATGTTTACTTATGGTCAATGATTTAAAAATCAGAAAACTGAGATTCTACAATTTGAAGTACGGAGACATGAAATAAAAACCAAGATATTTGATAAAATATCCAAACCCTTATGAGTCCCTCTGATAGATGATTAATTCATCGTCCCGACCTTGAATTCAGATCTTCAGAGGACAAGAAATATATTGAAGGATTCCCCAGTCGGAAATTAAAATATCCAACTGGAATATCATGGATCTAATAATTTAAAGGGAGAATCTATTGGCCAAACAACTGCTCTCAGTACTTCCAAAGTATATGATATTTTATAAACGTTAGATTAGAAGAAACAATGGCTTTGAGAGCATGTTTATTAAAATTACTGTTTCAAGGTAAAAACAATAATAGAGTAAATAAAGTAAAATAGATAAGCTTTTGAGAAAATACGTAATAATTGATAATAGTTTTCCTTAGATGGTGGCAATTTGGTTTTCTGTTGAAACTCATTTTTTTTACAGTAGTAGTTAATGAATGATGTTTTATTTTTACTCTTAGGTCGATGTGTGACTAGGTTTGTACAGTAGTATGGTGGGCGTGGGTTCGAATCCCATTCAAGTATCCTCTGGATGTTTTTTTCACGTGACTCAGAAAACACTGAGTATAATGCTTATCACTAATCGGTGGAAGGATGAAATCAACATAATATTCTTTATCCAAATACATCATATTTTTATTATAAGTTATTGGCCATAAATTTCAGCATTCTTGTTTCTTTTTATTTTGTCTAATAAAGCACAAAGAAGACTCTGATATACTTTTGTATACTCTGTTACAGTACATGGTTATCATTATTTAAAATACGACACTATAATTTGTTTTTAATTGGCAAATCCTTATAGCAAACTTATAATATTGAAATTTGTATTAATCGATAGTCGTCGTTTTAGAACAGACGAACTAGTTATCAATTCGTGCATGTGTCGCATGGATATGTACATTAGCATTTACAGGCTAATTCACCAAACCAGACAACTAGTTACCAATTCGTGCATGTGTCACATGGATAGGTACATTAGCATTTACACTAAATCACCAAACCAGACAACTAGTTACCAATTCGTGCATGTGTCACATGGATGGTACATTAGCATTTACACTAAATCACCAAACCAGACAACTAGTTACCAATTCGTGCATGTGTCACATGGATGGTACATTAGCATTTACACTAAATCACCAAACCAGACAACTAGTTACCAATTCGTGCATGTGTCACATGGATGGTACATTAGCATTTACACTAAATCACCAAACCAGACAACTAGTTACCAATTCGTGCATGTGTCACATGGATGGTACATTAGCATTTACACTAATTCACCAAACCAGACAACGTTACCAATTCGTGCATTTGACATAGTACTGATTCCATACAAACATTCTGATCCGTGGGCTACAAACACGAGGGACAATAACTACTGCTATGAATAGTTTATTCAAATTGCTAGAAATGCAGAATGTGTTCAAATAAGCAGCCAATGGTTTCGTTACTTACAGTTCCATGAACGATCCTGCATGGCCAACTGCTTCAAAATGTGTCTGATCGCGCGGAACAAATTCTAGTAAATTAACAATTCTTTGATGTGTTTATCAGACCATGTTTGTTAGGTTGTTGTTTTATAGGATTTTTATCTGACCTGCCCAGAAGTTAGTGAAGAGAATAGCCTTGGATAGCTTGCATCAAATACATGAACACAAAGGTGTTACCTCCAAATGATACATCAGGACTGGTCATTAAAGTCACTGATGTAGAGCAGAATATTTTTCCTTAATAAACTTGAAAATAAGAGATTTTACTTTCCGGGGGAAAAAATACCTGTTTCTTACGGCACATAATTAGGTGATGGGATTGCACCTTTTGATGATAGAAGTGGAATTCGGCACAAAGTCAGAGTATGTCATGATAAAAATATATGGCAACAGGGCCATCACAAATGTGTCCTTTGAAAAAATATAGGTGGAATAACAAGCATTGGCAGCCATTTTGAAAATGTTGCAAATTCCTTGTTTTTTTCGTAGGGCAAACCTGTGATGACAATATCGCTAACGTCTCACGGCATGCTCTGACTGTGTGGCAAATTCCATGCCTATATACATACCATCACAGGAACAATTTCCCAATATTGGTGGAGGTAAACTTTCTGTCAGCCATAGACAATAACTAAACGTGAACAAACATTTCAAATACACTGTACATGTAATTTATTTCTGGTATAATTGATGGTGTAAAATATGAAACGCATTAAATTCTCTGTATAATGAGCTTCACAGATAGCAAAATAAAACCCCATGCACGTCAGCTCATTACTTTCAACATTCCTTTGAGAAGTTATGAGTTATTGACACTCATATCATAAATTTTGTCACAATTAGTCGTCTTAATAACAGTATCTAAAGATGATAGTTAATTTTTATCTACGCTAAGTAATAATAAAATATGTATTCCCGGTCACTTTTGGCCAAAAAGCATCATATTTCACTTTCATGCATTCGTATTAAACCATTTTTGCCTCTTCAGTGGAGTTGAAACCGTCTTTCAATTACACTTTGAGGCAAACGAATATAGCATTATTTTTAGCCAGCATGCAAAATCGGCATTCAATTTAGCAGAGAAGATACAACTCGAGATTCCTGCGTAAAGCTGCTGTAAATTTGAATGCTGTATGATTGGATTGTTAAATTGAATTTTTATTGATTTTTTTATTTTTTTCGCATGACGCAAAAGAACAATTACTTTGTGAAATTGAGTGACTGCTTTGAGGAGCTTTCAATTTCGTCCGAAATAGACTAACACGATGCTTAAATTGGCCGCTTTTTTGCCTGAAATTACCGCTATAGAAACAGTTTTTAAAAACACACACATATGTGTAAAAACTCATCTAAAAGTATTCATTTCACTGGTGTTTACTTTCCAAATTGATTCCAATTTCCACCTGACATCGGAGTTTAAATATCTTGATTGGGGTCGACAAGAGGTTAACCTACCCCCTCCCCGAGCCTCACACAAGTAGCAAAATTTGATATTCCTAAAATCATGCTATACCCTTCCCCACTGTGCACAGTGAGGTCTGCAGCAACCACACGATGCAAGACCGCAGCTCGCAATGCGTCCTTTGGTGCAAACGCAATAATCAAATTCCCATTAAGTTGACAGCCGGGACAAACTGACATCTCAAGATTCCAAGTATAACTATAAGACATGGAGACTCAGCCCGGTTGAGATAATATCCCCAGGAGTTGATTATGGCTCGAAGTAACATATTGGGCTAGCTCCGATCCTCTACCCTGTGCGTTTGGTATATTGTGTGTCGGCCATCTTGTGTTGCTAATATTTAAGCCATTGTATTCAAGCCGAGACTGAGTTGAGTTATGTACACACTATAACCATTCCTTTCTCTATGCTATAACAATCGTTACACGCAGGGAGCATATTACCAGAATGATGTAGGCTTTACTACATGGGCATGCACGTTCTCAAACACTCCCGCCAACTCACAATAAAGTATATATATATGCAAATTTTATTTGTGTATCTTTTAGCGCTAACTGGCTAATATTACAAAACTTTTGATCAGCGATATTATTTGTTATAATAATGACGTTCGACTACGTATAATGTATGCATTCTCTGCCAGTTTGATGGAACTAGCAGATTTGAATTACAGCCGCGCTCTACTGCTGAAGTAATTGAAGCAATGGCTGTACGTTTGGCTGACTCTGCATCAATTAGCCATAGCCAGAGACGCACCCTGCAAGGTGCAGTGAGGTCACCATGCATGGCTAACAAGATGGCAGCCAACCTTGTACATGGTCTCCGGGCTGATTATGATATACTCAGCGGCCTTCCAGTACCCCCGCCCGTTGCTCATCTGACCTTTTTCCTCAGCAAAGCTGTCGAGAGATTCATCCCCAGCGCTCAGTTTTGAAAAAGAAAAAAGACAAGTTAATTTATTATCAAAGCACGAGGTATAAGGAGAACAGGCCTAAGGTGATGCTGGGTGTTGGTGTGGGTGTTTGTAAATTGCATATCGATTAAATATAGCGAGTTCGTTTTAGTGGTGTGCCCTGTATTGAATCTAAATTCGGTTGTTCTAATTGTATACCTCTTTAGCGCTGAGTACCACATTATGATTTACGTAAAAAGTACGAGTGATAAATAAATAGATTAACTGCTGTTTTACCACCAGTGCTATAGCATCAATCACTTTGTACATTGAATAGGTCACGCACCATTAGTCCTGAATAACAAATCCTCACTTTAAAGCATACAACCAGTGCACTAAACTAACATTGGAAACTTGTCCTTGCGAAGGTTATAATATAACACAAAAATAACTTAATTTTTGAGCTCTTTGAAAAAACCCAAAAACATAAATAAATACTGTCTTAGATATAGAATACTGTTTTGTGTCATCAGACGGTGACCGACGTCATTATTTCAAAGTGTATTGACTACTATATTTCCTCTGTGACTTGTTCCTCTAAATTGCACTTTTAAACATTAAAAATGTAGATCACTTTTAGTAACCTTTTATATTTTTTGTATATCCAATAATATATTTGTTTTCCCCCTATGTTACTACCTATTCGTATCAGCATGTTATGTTCCGCACCAATGCAGTATATAATATAGTTATATACGAAAATTAACTCGCCATTGGCAATCTCATCCAGTGATTAATGACATTCTGACTTGTAGTAGTTCCTCCTGTTTCGACTGAAGACGGGAGAAATGCTCGAACAAGTCCGGCCTGCTGCCTTCACTTCACTGGTTCCCACCAACATGCGATCAATAACATTCAAGTGCTTTGTCAATTTACCTTGGTCGCAATCGGTCACCAACGAAATACACTGACAGCTAACATACATGTACATGTACATCTAAAATAAAATGTACCTTGCTCCATTTTGTCGTATGTTTTGTGTAGTGCTGTTAAATTTAGCCGCAGTCTTATCATTTTGTTTCCTTCCGGGATTGTTCAGGACTTTCAGGTGTCCGTTTTAGGTTCGGCCTTTAAATGTTAGCATGTAATTTAAGAAGTACTCAAACAAGGTACAAACAACCTGACTATAAATAGTGTGGCTATTACAGGCATGATTGGTAAAAAGGAAATTCACAAACAAGGCAAACTAAAAACGAAAAACATTGATCACTAAATAAAAAGATGCAATGTTACACCCAAGGGAGCAGCAGTATGTCAAACGAATAAAAAGAAGATACGTCATTTTCCTTGAAACAGAAATTCTGAAATAAAAAAAGCGGAAATTATTCGAGTAAATGTGCAGTTGAGGGATATCGCCTTTGGAAAAAAACAATCTGGTAAACACAAATAATTTTGACAAATAATTATTAAAATCCGTACCAAAGTGAAATAGACCATCCACTAGTAATTATAAAACAGACCAAATTACATCTCTTTGGGAGACTAATGTTCTCGAATGAAAATGAAAATGATGATGTAGGTTCTGTTTTTATATCTATTTTGGAAAAACAAATATAGGAGAGCGAAATCTCAGATATTGTACAGGGAATTGAAAATTGAGTGATGTTGCGTTGAACAAATCCTGGCGATTCCTTGGTTACGCCTGTGTTGTCATAGTGAAGAACGGGATCCCTTATTGGCAGCTGGAACTGTTGACTCTACTGAAATTGCATAATATGTGCAGAGTAAAATCACGCTGGAAATATCAATTAATATCATCGGTAAACACTATGGTACCACATACTGAAATATCACCAAATGGTGGGAAATATTGATCAAACGAGCTCTGTGGTAATTTGCGGTTGTATTTATGTGAAATTGATGTCTTAATTTGTACATAATTAACCATATCATGACAGATATTTATAATTGCCATGAAAAATGTATGTGCAGCCATGTACATATATTATTTGGTACCTAGTTATGTCGTATGAATGCTATGAACACAGAACAGTCTAATGTATGTACACCAGTCCAAGCAGCTAAACATGTCCTTCTTATTATTTCATTTGCAATTAAAATTTAACAAATCGACTTTAAAGTGCAGCTACAAACTTGACTTGCAAATGTCTCCACGCAACGCCATGAGTCTAAATTAAGAGATGTTCAAGCCTAATAAATGTTGCTATGTTTGCAATAAGTGACTGGTTGGCAATTTGCAGTTTCCCTGTGGTGCACAAAGGGAAATGTGAACCAGTAATTGAGTTATAAATTCCTGAAACCAGTAATTTAGTAACTTAGTTATAAATTACTCCGCACACGTTTAAATGTATATATGTAGAAATAAACATACATAATTATTAAGGAGATTGTTCAAAATCAAACCATCGTATAGAAAATGCTTTTGTACAAACATAACAAATTGACATAATCTAAAGAATATTTCGAGAGTGAAACAAATGCAGACAATCAAGTAATATATTCAAGGACTGTAAGATGAAATCACTCATTTCAACTACACTAATTTGGGTAATTGAACAATTATTTTGTCACCTTCTCTTTAATCAGTTATTAATTGCTATTATTTCTGAGCGGTCTTTGTGCAATGGTCCTCGGGTATGCTTGGCCTTGATAATGAAGACACCTGCATGACCCCCTCATTACACGGTGTTTGACAGCCATGGAAACTGTTGCCATGGAAACACATCTAGCCCATTGGTCATTCGTTGCCCGTTCATTGAAATATCCAACAATGGTTCTTGATTGTTGCGGCAAATTGTTGTAATTGTTTCGAATGAAAATCAACATCACATGAATAGCAATACTACAAGATTCTACAGAATTTGTGCGGCAATGACCTCGAACGACTGAGTAGTTTTTATCCGAAAGCTATACTTGTTATAAAGATGGTCATGGTAGTAAACTTCCTGTGAAATTATTTCGTCTGAAGAGCCCCCCGTTGATTGAAAATCAATAAAAGTATGTAGACAATTTTGAATCGCCAAAGATCGCCTAAAGGCGATCTTTGGCGATTCAAATTTCCGCGGTGTCCGTTTGTGAATGCTGTGGGTACCTGCTGTCACCTCGTTACTACGTGGATGGATTCCACGTCCTTGTTAAAACACAGTGTCAGGTTTTTTCTGGTTTCTCGACAAGTAGACTCTGCATTCAAATGAAACTTTCACAGATGACTTTAATTGTATCTTTCTTGATAATTTTCCCTATATTACGTTGACAAACACCACACGATGACTCCACCTTTAAATGATTTTATATATTTTGTTTTTAGACTAGAAGCTTGCATGTACGAAAACAAAGTTTATCTCATGCTGGTTCACTTTAACACAAAAACTCCACTTGACTCAAATTTCATGAGCTTTACCCTCGAACAAGTTCTTGAGTCAATATTAACGACTTCGTAGACGTGTAATCTAAACTCCAGACAAGGTGTAAACAATGGATAGAAAGATAATAAAATATTCGGTCGAAAACATGGGTTGGACTCTCTGTGGGACGTTATTAAATTTGGGTAACATTAAAACGAATCTAATCGGATTTAATCTTTATCCCTCTGTAGTATTGTTTATCTGTACCCATCATCACCACTCCCTTTAAATTGAGACGAAGTAGAAGAGTCAATTTACTATAATTGGCAACATTTTTTTCCTCTTCAGACTACTAAATTTTTTGATCCTAATTAAGGAGCCTACTACACGAGGGAGAACAGTCTAGGCTTCTCGCATTTTAAAGATTCACAGCCGTCATAGACGATAATTATGTTTGGCTATGTTGTGCTGAAAAAATAACATATTTTGAGCATATTTGTTTAATAGCGATTGGGCTATTAATGCCTATCGGCCTATGATGTCTTCTCAATTTCATTACTGGCATTACTGGCAAAACATACTCCTTTCGTCGTGTCCCCCGCCCCCCCCCCCCCCCCCCCCCCTCTCTAAAAAAATATTGGTTATGAAAGGCTTGCTGTATTGTTCCATACGGGACAGGCTATGTATTATATTATGGGTGTTATGTTTGTGATCAAATGATAACGATGATGTTGATGCTGATGCTGCTGATGCATGCTGCTACTGTTGTTGTTGCTGCTAATGATGATGGTGATGATGACGGGGTTGTTGCTGATAATAATGATGCTGATGATCCTGCTACCGATGCGTGCATGCATGCTGCTGCTGCTGCTGCTGCTGCTGCTGCTGCTGTTGCTGCTGCTGCTAATGATGATGGTGATGATTATGTGTTGCTGCTGATGCTGCTGCTGCTGCTGCTGTTGCTGCTGCTGCTGCTGCTGCTGCTGCTGTTGCTGCTGCCGATGATGCTGATGCTGCTGATGCTGCTGCTGCTGCTGCTGCTGCTGCTGCTGCTGTTGTTGCTGCTGCTGCTGCTGCTGCTGCTGCTGCTGCTGCTGCTGCTGCTGTTGCTGCTGCTGCTGCTAATGATGATGGTGATGATTATGTGTTGCTGCTGATGATGCTGATGCTGCTGCTGTTGCTGCTGCCGATGTTGCTGCTGCCGATGATGCTGATGCTGCTGCTGCTGCTGCTGCTGTTGTTGCTGCTGCTGCTGCTGCTGTTGCTGCTGCTGCTGCTGCTAATGATGATGGTGATGATTATGTGTTGCTGCTGATGCTGCTGCTGCTGTTGCTGCTGCTGCTGATGCTGCTGCTGCTGTTGCTGCTGCCGATGATGCTGCTGCTGCTGCTGCTGCTGCTGCTGCTGCTGCTGCTGCTGCTGCTGTTGTTGCTGCTGCTGCTGCTGTTGCTGCTGCTGCTGCTAATGATGATGGTGATGATTATGTGTTGCTGCTGACGATGCTGATGCTGCTGCTGTTGCTGCTGCCGGTTTTCCATTATAAAGCTATAGTTTGACAGTGACAGATCAACTGAAGAGGCCCTGCATCTTTTTATTAAAGAATGTCCTCAAATATTTTCATTTGGGAATAAAGTTTTTGTGTAAATATCAAGGAGGGGAAGAGGGAAATTTAAACATGACACAGTTGTGAAGACCTTCCCAATAACATAATATTTTGTTCCCCGAACGCCTTCTCCCATCGTCCCATCATATTTTCAAAATTGTACTTTGGTTTATAACTCGGGCTCTACACTGCCCCTTTAAAGATTGTATTTACAGCTGACAATCACGACAGAAGAGTGTTTTGGCAGGAACGTGTCTTGTCCTTTTCTTTAAGACGTTCCCGCTCCAATGGGGACCGTGAAAAACTGCACTCCCTGCCATCAAACCCTAAATTAATCATTCACAAAGGACATATACATATTGTATACACCTTGCCAAGGATAACGTTACTGAAACTTGACCCAGCTACCGACACTCTTAGCCGGTCAATGCCGTAGACAGGTCCAAGCGTCAAAAGAGGGGGCAATATTATAAGTAGATGCATGGAGAGGTAGGTAGAAATTGGGGCCTCTCTAAATACGGAACCTGTAGTTACTCAATCTGCTGAAGGCTTATCAGCTTCACTCTCAAAGCTCTTTGCTTCATGTCAGTAGCCTATACCAGTCCCGATCACAAATATATTTTCGTCTGAATTACCGTAAAAAAACCACAAAAAACATTTGTAGACGCCTTTAAATCACTGTTGATCGAAATAAGGCCGATGTGAACACACACGAAATCCTTGAGAAATTTGTGAACTATTTTTTTCGTGGGAAAACGTGCCCGCATCGAAGTTATGAAATTGTTCACGGGTTGTTTGTACGGTTTGTGTTTATTGAACACAAAATGTGGTGTAATTTTCCTTAAAACAAACCGCAAAGACAAATTCTTGCGTCAGAGTTCAAGGGACTAGTTTTGTAACTCATCTCAACATTTGTTGATAAACAATGAAAAAGAAAATACTCGTAGAAAATGTGTACGTTGAATCAAAGATAATCAATAAAGACAGTGGCTTAATGAGATTAAAATAACGTGCGTGAAACCAGGCTTTCAGCTTGTTCTCACACATCAGTCTAGCTTTGCTGAGATGTAGAACAAAAAAGATCCATTCCAACAGCTTTATTTCCACGTACTGCATCTCTTTGGAACTCCTTGCCTTGTGCATGTTTCCCTCCATCCTACAATCTATGTTGTTTTAAGAGGGATGTCAATACTATCATTTCCCCTGAGTTATTTTCATTTAAAATGTTTTCCTAATTCTTTTAGCTCCGTACTGAGAGTGGCTTTAGCCTTGTTTGAGGCGAACTTGCTTTAACAATTTTTAGACAATATATAAAATATAAAAAAGGAACAAGACTGTCTAAAATCAGAGAAATTAACCCTTTGGTGAATTATGGACTCTACTTACGTAGGAGAAGAAAACACACACAAATCAACAGAATCTCTTTATTTCTGCGTTCACACGGGCTGCTTTCTCTTTACGTGTTTTTAACACCTAACTGACTTCAGCCCACAGCCTTGTGTTTATTTATGAGTGCATGTTTGTAAAAATTCACAACTCTATAATTTTGGGGAAGAACCTCTCCAGCCTCGCAATATAAGACCGGTAACTAATCAAACCTAATAAACTTGCAGCGTTCTTATTCAGTAATAGTTAAAACATGTGCACGGTAGTCTATCTAATGGAGTTGATCAGAACACTAATGTTGTTTAAATATTAAAACAGGAAAAAAATATATAAAAATTAAAGAAGCAGTTTACTCGGTGAAGAAGAAATGTATACTATACGAGCATGACTTCGTGCTACTTTTTACTTGCTAAATATGTTTGTGATTAATTTAAGACAATGTTGTTTTGTAAAGAGTGACCTTGTTCTAGATAAAGGCTCAAATTGCTTCTTTTTCGGAACGCGGTGTGCTTTTAAAGGGACACATCGGCTTCGTTGGGCTATTTAGGCTACAAAATAGACTAAAACATGACTCAAAAGGTCTTCCAGGAATGGAGAAGAACGGTTCCTAAAAGAAACCATCAATTGTGGTCGTTTTTGAGCATTTTTCAAAAAACGAAGGTCACATGGGTTATCCGAACCACTTTTTTGGTTCGGATAACCCTCGTGATCTTCGGAGTTAGTTTTACTTCTAGCCGTATACAAATTAATTACTGCACCGAATTCAACTCTGTTTTTTAACAAGAATTCATGAGTATTTGACACACAAAAATACGTATTCAAATTATGGATACAAGTTGTAAATAATACAAAAAAGTCGAACGTAAGATTTTATTTCAGAGAGTCCGAGCAACGGAAGCGTGTCTTACAGTGCACAGCGTGGGGCTATGTACAAGTAACACAGGGGCAGTCGTGTCGCTTGCGAGCAGAGTATCTCGTCAGTGCTAGCACGACGGAAACCCACTATAGTCAAGAGATAGCTGTACCTGGAAGCTCATGAATATGTGGGAGGGGTAGGGAGACCAGACCACCAACTACGTTGTTGTTATTGCGGGTTTGCTAGTCGGTACACCTCGCTGATCGAATCCGTTGTTTCAAAATCGCAACTTTTCAATGCTCTGTGTACGTTCCGATTTGTACCGAATTTCTTGGTAATTAAATAAGATTTATGTCAATACATAGGAATACCACTTTTATATTGACGGTACAATTAGTTTAAACAAAATTTGTGACAAACAATTCCCCAAAAACAAGCCTCCCCCAAAAAAACCAAAAAAACCGGAGCCCCTGAAGGGACAAGTGAAAAAGAAATTAAAAATTAAAAGGTGGAAAAAACAACCTCACTCGAAATTTCTATTGCATCCCTCGACACACAAAATTCCAACAAAATCATTTCGTTTCCTCAAAATATTATTAAATTCGATGAAAATATTATTTTGTCTCACAAACAATTATTTTTCATTTTGAGAACGCAGTGTGTTTTTCTAGGTAACGAAATGAGATTATTTCTAGAAAATAGGTACTCGTTCCCTTGAACACGCTTTCTTTCCCCCGAACTACAATTAAGTTCCCCAGAAATACGCTTTCGTTCCCTGAAGACACGCATTCGTTTCCTCGAAATATGATTTTGTTCGCAAGAAATATACTTTCGTTCGCACGAAATATGCTTTCCTTCCCCAAAATACGCTTTCTTTCCCTCGAAAGGAGATTTCGTTCCCTAAAAAAAGCTTTCGATTCCTCGAAATACGACTTTGAATTTTTTGCCCGAAATATACTTTCATTCACCCAAAATATGCTATCGCTCCCTAAAAATACGCTTTCGTTCTCTGCAATGAGATTTTGTTCCCCAGAATTCCTCTTTCATTCCCTCAAGATAGCTTTTGTTCCCTTAAGATAGCTTTCGTTCCCCTGAAGTCCAATCACACCAATTTGTTACATTCCTTTGTGAGGGGCGACTTTGAGAGGGGACGAGTTTGTATGTGAGGGGGAGACTTTGCTAGGGGGCGACTTTGTAGTTAGGGGACTTTGTGATTGGCGAGTTTGCTGGGGGCGAGTTGACTGGTTATACTGTGTCCGTTGTTTATACACACTTTCAGATGGATAACGTGGACTGGATCCTCATGCCTTGTCGTAGTAAAAACTTACATAAACAGAGCACCAGTCTACTTGCAACATTGCATAGCATGTATCTCGTAAATTTGACACTTGCAACGGCTGGTAAAGCGTATACGGTGACCTTTGACCGCTTTTGGGGGTTTTTCGGTCATTTCTCGTTAATTGCGTGATATTTTTGTATAAAAAAATATAAAAACCATCTAGAAATAATTGTCTTTGATTCTACATGACTAAATTACGTAAACAGGTAACCGGTGTGTCCCTTTAACTCTAGAGTTTCAACACTAAGTACTCGTGCTATAAGTTGCTGCTTCCATGGTGTGTTTACATACACGTAAACGACATCTCGAAGTAAACATCTCAACTCGAGAAAATTGTCTTGGCATCATTTACCATTTCAACCACACATCTCCCTTAGAAATAAATACCTCCATCTAATAAATTAGTTTACACCCCAATTTAGGGCAACCCCTCTTCCCAAAATGAGTTTGGAAATCTCCGGTTACTGAATGAGCTGATACCGTGGCGCTGTTATCGCAAGCACAGTTGACTGGTGCGAGACTGAAATTCCAACCATGATCAACTCAGAACGACACCTGACATGTTTGGGATTGGCAATTATACGTAGCTACCTGTCCTGAAGAAGATGGTCGCTCAGGCAGTTCGGGAGAAACGGGGGGGGGGGGGGGGGGGGGTAGGGGTTGGATTGCTCGCTGTCGATACGCGGTCTCAAATGTCATGTACGATGGGGCATTGCGTTAAGGACAGGCTGATAACGGATGGGACGGTGGACTTGACAAATGGTCAGGTTTGCCTCTCTCTCTGTTTGCAGCCTTTAGAGAAGACAGCCTCTTTGTCAAGGGCTTAGTGTGGCTGGAGGAGCTCGAGGTTGCAAGGAGGAAATGTTAAAGACGTCTCATCATCTTGTCAATATTGTTATCCAGTATGTAACCAGCATCTTTCATTGGTTACTTGGAAGAATTTTTTTTTTTTATAAGAAGTTTTGTATGTTTCATAAGATTTGAGATAATAATAATAATAATAATAATAATAGCGGGATTTTATATAGCGCCATTCCATCTAGATCATGGCGCTAGCAGTATTTTTCCTACAAGGTATGTGGGGTTACGTGTTGAAGTATGAGACCTATTCCTTTGCATAGCACCATGTAATGGTTTACAAGGTGCTGTGGCGCAATATGCAGCCAATCAAACCAGGAACACCGGGGCGAACCCCTTCTCTTTACGATAAGTGCACTGGGTTCTTTTACGTGCATTACACAACACACGGGACCTACGGCTTTACGTCCCATCCGAAGGACGAAGCATGTGGTTAAGTGTCTTGCTTAGTGTCACGACTGGGATTCGAACCCACACTCTCCTGATCAGAAACACCAAAGCTTGAGTTCGGTGCTCTTATCCACTCGGCCACGACACGCCACAGTTTAAAAATTGTTGCAAACTAGCTACATACAACTGATTCTAGCACATCTGTTATGCTTCTTTTTTCGTTACTCGGCCCATGATATTATCCGTAAACCAAAACAATTTATATTCATTCTCCAATTAAATTTGTGAATATTGGAATGATTTTAACAGTGCATTTTATTAAAGGCAGTGTGTACTTTTGGTCATTACTCCACAAGTTACAACGATCATAAAAACTTACTTGGAGAGCTCTTCATATATTATAAAACATAGTTAGAATCGACCCATTTTAGAGAAAGAGGTACATTTTCAACCCAAAATTTGAATCTGAGAAAGGCTTCATTGTTAAGTCTTTCTCAGGTATCTGAAAACCTCAGGTATCTGAAAACCTCAGGTATCTGAAAACCTCAGGTATCTGAAAACACACAAGGGTGTTTTGTGGGGTTTTTTCCTTTCAGTATTTTCTTGAAACTTCGATGGCCATGTTGAGCCCATATTTTCACAGGTTTGTTATTATTTGCATATGTTGGGAGACACCAAATGAGGATATTGGTTTTCGACAATTACCAAGTGTATAGCCTGCTTTTCTAAACTTTATTTTATAGTTAAAGTATATATTTTTTGTTTTTACTTTTTATTTCTTCGTCTTCATCTTCTTTCTACTTTTCACCAGAAATGTGTTAAAAATGAAGTCCTCTAAACTACGTCTCGAAGAGGTTTTCCACAATTAAGTATTTCACTAATTTATTTAATATCTAATAATTTGTAAGAGAGCCATTTAATCGTCGGATGAGAATTTTGTTTAAAAAAAAAGATTGCCTCTATCAAACAGTTGAAGCTTCAACTTCTATTTTTAGTCCAGCAAACCCAAACTGACAGATGAGCTATTCTTGGGATTTTTTAATCACATTATCAAAACGTGCATTAAGAAATGAAATTTCAAAAGCGCAAAGGTCACACTTGAGGTCTGCTACTCATATTTGCCACAAAGTGTTACTAAAGATTATCTCAGACGCTCCTTGGGCTTGACGTCATAGCATTTTTTGTGATGAGTTGCTGTCAGTATGATAATCAAACGCCATAAATTTGATCGAAAGCTTGATCGAAAGCTTGATCGGAATTAAAGGTGACTATTTTAAAGGGGGTGGCACAATTTATTATCACACACACGCAGACATGCAAGGTGTTAAACAAATCACTCTTAAAATTAATCCGTGAGTTTCAGAGGTGCCGGTCTTTTAGGGTGGCCAGTTTTGTGTTGTTGTTTTTGGTGTTTGTTGGGTTGTTTGTTTGTTTGTTTGTTGGGTTGTTTGTTTGTTTGTTGGGTTGTTGGGTTGTTTGTTTGTTGGGTTGTTGGGGGGGTTGTTGGGGTGTTTGTTTGTTTGTTGGGTTGTTTGTTTGTTTGTTTGTTGGGTTGTTTGTTGGGGTGTTGGGGTGTTTGTTTGTTTGTTTGTTTGTTTGTTTGTTTGTTTGTTTGTTTGTTTGTTTGTTTGTTTGTTTGTTTGTTTGTTTGTTTGTTTGTTTGGGTTTGTTGGGAGAGGGGGTTCTTAGATGATAACAAACACACTTGTTCAGACTTAGCTTTAAGTACCGTCATTAGCAGAGTTCTGTTTCTTTGCGCCAGGAGTGTTATGCGCCAGGAGTCTTTCTGACAGACATGGCGCACTACAAATGTTCATTATAACTAAACATGGGTTTTCAAGCAATTTTCTCGCATAAGACAGCGTTTTCGACAGAAAGATCTTTCTAGCAAACTACATGAATGTTTGAACCAAGTGTTTTGCATTATTCATAGCTTATTTGGGCTAGTGGGGAAGTTTCGTTCTGGAATGAAGGAAATAATGATGTCATTTCACAAGGTAATCGACATGGTTATACCAATTACTCCGAGACTCGGGCCAATTTCTCTAATTCGGAGCTAGAACGCCCCAGGGGAACGCAGTAATTATCCCTTATTGGGTTTTAACTCGGGGAATCTTGGAAAACAAAAAAACATAGATAAACATGGACAAACACACAATGCATTGGTTCGGGATGGGAAACTTTGTGGGTTCCAAAGGAACACACGTATACTGTGGAGTTCTCATTTATTACTTTTTTTCTTTTTTTCTCTTAATTGGAGTTATAGGCTACGACTCCGTTTATTTCACACTCCAAAAATATCACATCTTTCACAAACAATACAACAAAACTTGTTTACTAATTAAAGGAACAAAGTATTTAATATAATATATACAAAGTAGGTTGCCTAGAGTTATACAACGGCTATATACAATTAGAGAGGAGTCATTAAATAGGTGTATTAATAGTACACCAATGATACAGATTGAGCATGTACAATTGGATCATAAAATCAATAGTTGAATTCCATTTATTTCTTTTTGTATTTGCTTGTTTATTCATGTATTGATGTTTGTTTGTTTGTTTATTTATTTATGTGAGGTTGTTTTCTTATGTACTTATGTATTTATTTATATATTTATATATTTCTTTATTTAATTTGTCTTTCGAGTGGAGCTCTTAGACTCCGTTTATTCAATTCCACTCATCTCCTATGGAACATTAACGCAAAAACTGAATATATCAATAAATTAAATACATAGATTTTACTAGAAACTAACAGACAAGGAACAAAAGGTGATATCAAACAAAAGAGGATCAATACATGATATAAAAACAAAATTGAGAAAATAGAATTAGCTGTTGCAAACTGCTTACCAACCAAAAGGACCTGTGGTATAAATGCAAAAAATAAGTTAGTGGCCTGACGTTTCGACCCTAGCAGAGTCTTTCTCGAAGGCTAAAAAACAAAATTAGTACAAGTAAAAAGACAAAAATTAAGACGAACACAAAAGAATGAAATTTCCTTTGTTGAAATGGAAACTAATGATTGACAACGAGACAAAACAACAGCAATGCTTACATAGGTTTTCCCCTTTCCTTTTGAATTAAATTCAGATACACATTTATGTCCATACGTCTATGAGAAGTAAATAACCCTGTAATTAAAAGGTTAACAAAACAATATATAAGCATTTTATAAAAGCACGAAGCATTGAAGTGCAATGGCTCCACAAGAGTGAGTTTTCTTAAAATGATATTCCAATATTTCAGCTGATGGTTATTGGACATGATAATTAAACCGAGTTTCTGTCACTTTATCGCTAAATTTCCTCACGCCGTCAGAAAAGCGGTGCTGCCTTAAACAAACCACAGCTATATTTTGCCGTGGCTATACAAGTAGTGTCTTTAGCACTCACTGTCCTAAGCACACTTTAGAATCGCGATGGCAACAAACCACGGCTGCCTCGGCCATTTGGCGGTCCATTTATCAAAACACTGCCGTCTGTCATCATGGATATGATTCCATATTAAGATCAGGGAAACTTACAGGCGCGGCCTGGCGGATTAATGGAAAAAATCCACGATATGCTCAATAAAATCATGAAATGCGTCCATTTAGCTGGCCGGTTGCCCATGACCACTTGGGGGTGAGTCGGCTCTGCTAGGCAAATATAAAACCCAACTTCTGTAGTCATTAGAATACCTACTTTGAAAAAAGATGGAATTCCCGATGGGGTCGTGTTGCCATGCCAGTGGAAGCTATAATTTGCTTTGGACGATTTTTTTTTTTAATGCACTATTTAAAAGAAAATCAATGGTAATTGCTGTAGGCTCGGCTTTGCTCGCGGTTTACTAAACATACTTGTGTTTGTTCATATCATGCGCCATACTGTATGGGTATGTGGCAGGAAATTATTGTTTTTTGTGTAAGTTCGTTTTATTTTTTTATTGTTATGATGTCTGGATGTCGTGCATGGGAAGCTTTCGAATGCTTGATTATCTGTCCATGTATTTTTATACAGCAAGACAGCTCATCGATTTTTAAGTAAAATCTCTCCTGTAAAGTCGGCCTCCACGACAGCAGCGCCCAGTCGAGCGAGGGGATGAACGCAGTTCCACCGTCCGTATAAATCATACATGATCGGGTCTGTGGATGTTACTTTTGACATTCATGTTTGCTTGGCCTTGGAGTCTCTCTGGGATTTAGTCTGCTTACTACATCCCTCAAGACTCAATCGTCTTCAGTCATGATGTTTATTCTGTCAAATTACAGGAGGTGAAATCGGGCCCGTAAGGGAGAAGTGCAAACTCTCTCGTGCCCTTGGCTTGGATATACTTCATGGGGCAATGGATGTTTTTTTCTTTCTTCTCGTCTTCTGTTGTTGTATTGGTTGGTTTTTAATTACAGCGTGAGGCTGATGAACTGAGAATTTGAAGAAGTGATTTAAAGCGAAGGTGTTCTGTTGATTTGGGGGGAATACAAATGTTTTATAAAAAATATCTGATTTATAACCACATATACTGTAACCATGAACATATTATATTACAAATGGCCATGCTTTCAACAAAATACAGCGTTAATTTTGTTTGAATATTATTTAGCAAAATATTGTATTTGTAATATTTGTTCCCACTTTTTTTTCAACCATGATTTAATACTCAGGTACAGTGAGTAGGTACTTAGCGATGGTTGAAAATGTTTTTTACAAGTCCGGTAATTGATTTTGAAAAGAGACATGCGGGCAATTTCCCTCATAATGTCAGAGTTCAGAGCTATTTGAAGGGGCACTAATGAAGGCCGATATGTCACGTGCCCAGAAGACTGGGATCTACACCTTTCTTCAAGGCACACAAAGTACTTTTTTCAGTAGCAGAAGGTCATAGGCAATAACATGGCTCATGACAAGAAAATGATGGCATTGCTGTTATATTTTTTGTTGCTAGAATTACCCATGAAGACATGTCTTCCCATTCCGGTGTAGAATTTAGCATTCCTATAATGACTTTACAAATGCTAGAAAACTTCGAAATTTCCCTTAGTTTTTCTCGAAACACAAATTTGCACATTGATTGCTTACGCACTTTTCGTTACGTTCTTCCAGGCACAATGTTCCCCGGGTGCAGAGGCGTGTTTTACCAATGTCTCACCTAGGAAGTATATGATCTTTACCAAACTGCAGTCACTTTATAGTTTTCATTCGCGCAAACCAGCAAACTTATATGCTTAAAGTTAAACTACTCAGTTTGTGTTTCATGTATCGATACTTCAGACGATGTTTTAATGTTGACCGGAAGTATATGACATTGCTACGACTAACTAGAGCATATTATATAGACCTTTCTTTTGCAACGTCACAGCCCGAGTTTTTGCCAACCGAGGTTATAACTGCAAATCAAAAACAAATATTCAAAAATAGTGTTGAATTTGTTGGAAACGAATCAACCAACCATTGGAGTTTTCAGTTCATGAATCTTTACAGAAAAATGTTGAATTTTGTAATAATTTTTTTACGCGATTGAATGTTTTGCTAACATTCGGCAATCCATGCCAACCGGCGCACTTTGTTTATCAACAATGGAAAGGTCTATACACAATGGAATATCACTGTGCAGTTATTTCACTGTTGAACTCAGTGAAATAGATTGGGTCCAAATTAGCGGCTATGGCTGTGGCTTGATTGCTGCGTCATCATGGGTTTAGCACCAGTCTTAGCTGTAGCCGTAGCCGTTCGGATACAGCCTTTACTCAACACCGATGGAAGTAGGAGGAGAATCAGTCGGGTACCTTTGATGAAATGAGAATTCCGACTATTATTTTTCTTAAGGAATCAGACCAATTCAGAGAATGGCATCAACGCCATGAGATTTTGGCGCTTTTGGACCACATTCCTGGGTGGTCAGGTTGGTGTTAGTAGTATCTTTCCCGTTCTTGGCTATAATAGTATAGTGATTAAGTTCGGCATCACAACCAGAATTAATAAACGAAATTAATGAAATGGCATTTTAAAAGCCACCTACCCTCAATTTTAGGATGGAACATAGTATTGATGATGATGTAGGCCATATTGAACAGTCTCCTTATTCACCAGATTCTACTGTACTATTTTTCATCATCATTACCATCGGTCACGTGTTCTCTTGGCTTGTATTGTACTACTATAGTTTTGTGTCCAATGATTCTGTCTTTTGTTATTGTGAGTACATAAATAAATGTTAAATTAAATTGAATTGAAATGTTTACACTAAATAGCTGCTCTGTGCGGTTTAAATAGTGGCTTGACAATATTGGATATATGACACATCAACATCTCGCAGTATCTTCAGGTTCATCTTGCTGTAACATCTTAGACTTGTTTATCCATCTCATCCCAGACGGTACTCCTCCCCCCTCATCAAGGCTACATCTCCTATATAGCTCCCTGTCCTCCACCATATATCTGCCTCTCCTTCATTCTTAACCAAACCCTTCTTCCATAACTCTGTTTATTTAAAGCTTCTCTCTGCCGATAATGACGTCTGTTTGTACACTCTTCGTCTTTTTCTTTTTTAATTATCTTTTCCTCCCGTGGCAGTTTTTTTTCTTTGGCTGTTGTCTGTATTGATGTCCTCTTGTTGACATATCTTTCCCCCCTGTCGTTTTTCCTCTCTGAATATTTCCTCAAGGTTGTCGTCTTATAATACACTCTATGCCTCACTCGTCTAATATCTATTTTATGCTTCTTTATTTGAATTTCATTAAATGATTTTCTTTCCCTTTTTTATTTTGTCCTGGGTCTTTTTTTTATATGCACTGTGAGTCTGCTCCTTTTCAGCTCATTTCATGATTGTCTGAGTGTTTTTCTTCCTATACTTCTTTTATATCAACTCTTGGGTTTTTTTCAATTCAATGATGCTGTACCTACTGATTTGTAATTAACTGATGACGAGTCAAAATTATTCTGTAGAGATTTGTTTTAATGTTTAAGGTAAAAAAAACCTGATACAATAATAACGTGTCTTCGTATTTGTTTCTTTGGTCACTGCACACCAGTGTCTGCAATTCAACACTGCATGCATAACCAACAGTAAAGCAAAGATCATGATGTTTGCATTAGGTTTATTAAATGTCAAGATTCGTGATGCATTTGATTGTTTTATGACAATTGGAAAGGTTGTTTTAGCTGTAATTATATCATTGTCAAATTGTGGAATGAAGGTAGGACAAAAATATAGAAGGAAAATATGTTAGTAAAAATTGTTAGAAGTTAAAAGGGTACATACAATATCTTTATATCGGATTGGGCTTTCTAAAAGCAATTTATTTCTTATAAAAAAGCATTTTTTATGAAATGAACATTGTTTTAAAAGTATAGTATAATGATTCACATAAATTGTGTGGTTTTGTGTAGTTTCATGACAGAATACGGTCCGCTATTTTGTAGAACTAAATGTTTGACTCAACAAAATGGCCGACCGTATGTTCTGCTGCAGTTGTATTTTCAGAGGCAAAGATTTATATTTTGTTTTCACAAATCACTAACTACAACACACTGGCGGTGTTTTTATGCATGAACATCTCTTTAAAAGGATAAGGAGTTATTTTAAAAAAAAATAATAATGAGAGATTTGAAGGCAATATCCCCCTTTTAGCAATTCAAATAAAGATTCAAACGCGCTTCCTAGGAAATTGACAAAAAGTTACATTTTAATATTTGTCAATGGTCTAACCATTTTAGAGCTTCACTCCTTGCCATTAACAAAACACGCTAAATATTATGAATAAATAAAAACATGAATTCAAATATCTAATATATTTATATATACACACATTTAGATATATAATACATCTTGACTAGTGTAGATAGTGTACGCCATACTTCTGCAATGAATGACACCCCGTTCATTTGTGATATCTGAATATGAATATTTGATTATTTTCTTTCATGGCAGCGAGTTTTGAATTACCGGTGCCTTTTCAAACCCCATGCGAGCCTGTCATCTCGTATTCCATTAAACATTCAAAATAAAATGACTATTTCACCCTGAGTGGGTGACGTCAGTCCTTTGTCCCTAGGATGGCGAGGGACAGATCCGGTCCCCAAGCTGTTTCAAACTTGGCGTTGTGGCATATCTCCAATCTATTCAACCATTGACAACACACTCCGAGCACTTAAAGCGAATACCCAATATTGGATATATTGTTTAACAGCCAAGAAAACTATCAAATAACCAACTGCCGTTTGTTTAATGGTTTGTGTTTTAAGAAACCAGCAAGTATCTGTTATTTATCCAGGTCAGGCATATGCGATTCCTTATTCGACCCCATTTTGTTTCAGACATTCCAGACGGAATTTTTACTGCAAATAATTTGAACCGGTTGAGGTTTTAGTTCAATTTCCGTTTCCATTCTGAATAAGCTTCTAGATTGCAGACCATCAAATACCGGCCGAGTTACTGCAATTTGAACCCTTCTTTCAAGCAGATGCTGCCTTATGTTTTCCCCCTAAATATAAAGTTGAAGCATCCCCGGCAGAATTAACCGTATTAGCCGTTCTCAAGGCCTACCATTTCTGTTTCTTCATAATACCCGAGTCTTCTTCATGGTGCACGCTCTATCCCATAATCTTATTATAAATCTTTTTGTCTGTTTTTGGCTGCTGTTTTCTCTCCCACTCGCTCGGGTTTTTTTTCTTCCTTTATTTCTCTCCTCGGGAGAAAGGGGGTCTTTCTTTTTCCTGGACACAACTGGTTTTTTAAAATTCAGTCTTGTTGTAGGCCTATAGTGTTTGGTACTTTCTTCGCCAATCTAAGACAACCAGGTTAATACTGTAATGAAATTATGGCCCTTTTCTCGATAACATTTTGTTCTTTTCGTCCTCTCCTCAAATGAAGACAAATTTGTGAAATTTATAACAAAGCATTACTCTCAGTTGTCGAGATACATAAAAACATTACACAACCCGGGTATAAAAAAAACCCAGAGACATGTCAAATATATAGTGTATTTTCTCTAACAGAACACTGGTCTCATTTTACCACAAGATTAAAACAAATATCCTCATATAGGCCTAGGTTGAAAACGTGTTCATGTATTTAAATACAGATGCTTTACGGTTACCTGGGAGGATGTTATTTACAAAAAAATTCACATCATGGGGATACGAAATAATCATTTAAAAACTACAAAATTAGAATTAGAAAAGTTCACGTTAGAAGGCACACCAGAAGAACATGAACATGAACATTAAAGTTGTCAATTATTTGTTCCCATGTAATAACTTTTGTTTTACGAACACATGACTGCAATAATGTACTCTGCAAAAAACGGTCAGCGTAAGTCACTTTAAGGGTTATTGTCTTCTTATTAAAAAAGACTCAAATTTCCATCAATCAAAATGACACTATTTCCTGACCATGGTTGTCTCTCTGAAATCTGTTTTTCTCCTTAGGGCTGACCCGGACCTGGAGCTACAGGCTTTATTCAGACGTCATTTCACCAAGCTCAGGTATTTTCAGGGCTCTGTCTTCAACCCATCAGACTTACAGCGAGTCAAGGTACGTCTCCAGTTAGTCAGCAAATCTTACCGTGCACATTTTAGTTGGCTTAGTTATAGGCTCCGGCTTTGGCTCCGTCGGTAATTTCGTAAACGCACACTTTCGGTATGCGGGACTTCAAATAGACGGTAGGTGCCTTTTAGCCGGAATCGAAACTACAGAAGAGGTGGGAACCAGATACAAGCTTTTATAATTCTCAACATGCACAAGTGTATGTTAAAATTGAACATGTTTTTGTTGAAATTGGCCTGGAAAACCTATGTAGGCCTAAGTCAAGTTTCTTAAACAACACTGACGTCAAATTTCATTTGAATAAATAATATACTCATTCACCGGTCTCCTGCAAACCTTCTTAAACTGTCTATAAATATAAAACATTATTTGAAATGTTCACTTCAAAATTCTTGTGTTTACAGTTGAATGAATCAGATGCCTGCCTTATTCTTTGCAATAAATACTGCCCTCAACCGGACAGTGAAGATTCGGGCCAAATCATGCGTGTTATCTCCATCAAGAATTTCAACCCGGAGATGAGGGTAATTGTGCAATTAATCCAAGACCATAGCAAGGTGAGTCTTTGAAGATAAACTTCCACCATCATCAGGACCAATTTCATAGAGCTGCTTAAGCAGAGAATATTGCTTAACAATTGTCTGCTAAGCAGAAATGAGCAGGATACCAGTCACAAATTGTACATGTGACATTGGTGTGTGGCTGGTAACCTTATTCTGGTAAGCATAATTTTCTTGTGCTTTATAGCTACTTCTTGTGCTTAATGAAGCTCTATGAAATTAGGCCCAGATGTTCACAGAATTTCAAAGAATTTCACAGAAATTCAAAGAATTTCCATACTCGCAGTTTTTGTTCCATAGATCGTTGATAATAAGTTGCATTTAAACGGTGGTATCACCAGGTGCTTTCATGATTATGCTGAACAAAAGGTGCAGCAAAATATAGAAGACAAACTCACTGAAAAAAACAAAAACGCTCTAAACAAGAAGATTTTAAAAACAAAACATCAGCAAAGTTTTCCATCCAGAGGTGTGCAAAACATGGTTTTCAATCAAATCTCAAATGGTGACCAACCAACCCCTTTACTATACTTATAATTGGTACAGATCAGCGATTCAACACCTATTGATTTATGTACAAGTCTCCGATAAATCATCAAAAATTGCTGGATTTCGGTACTTGAAGGTGGGTTTCCTGGACCTTGAAAGTCCTTGAAAAGTCCTTGAATTTAGAGCTGTTCGAAGTGTACGAATCCTGCCAGACATCACAGCACCTTTACATTGAAAGTTTCCTAAGAAGCTTTAGCATAAACACACATTTTCATTCGGGGCGAGGGGCGAACACATAATGGGGGAGGGGGTCAATGATATCGAACCATACATTTGTACATTTTTACTCAATCGCATTTGGGGAGGAAAAGGTGGGGGTGGGCTCCCGCCCCTGCCCCCTCTGAAAGAAAAGGCTGGTCCAAAATTGTCTTGACGGATGTTTCCAGTTTACTAGTCTCATCTTTATATCACGTGTATTTTCAATTTCAATCTGATATGGTATTTTAAAACCTTTTTCCTCCTACCCAAGACACATCTACTGAACATCCCAAGCTGGAACCAGACCTATGGGGACGACGTCATTTGCATCGCTGCGTTGAAACTTGGTTTCATGGCCCAGACGTGTCTTGCCCCTGGATTCTCGACAATGATGGCCAACCTGTTTGCAATGCGCTCAAGCTCGGAGGTAAGTCACACTCGGCTATCACAGCAAATAAGCAGTAAGCACACAACTCCAGCTTAGCAATTCCAGCTCATATTGCATAATGTAAAGTGGTTCTGACTGGTTCCAGTCAATGGATCGCTAAGCAGAGAAACTCGTTAAGCAATATTATCAGTGCATATGGAATATTCAGCAGTAGGTCGTGCAAACCGTCTTAGGATATGTGCCACCGGAAAAGCCATTGGTATCCCTAACAAATGAGCAATCAAATTAAATATCAAATCAGAAGAAAAAACAAAGAAAAAACAATCACATGTTTGGTATACAGCAATCCTTCACCGATCTTGAACTCTTGGTGGCAGCAGATACCTCTCCATTATTGCGGTGGTACCTGGGTGGTACTGCGCTGCCTAGCGACGGGTTTAAGCGATTTGCAAAGTAAAAGTCGAATAACCCGTGACTGATCAGATGATCGCCGTGTAGCCCAACCCTTAAACCCGTCGCAAGGCAGCGCAGTACCACCCAGGTACCACCGCAATAATGGAGGCGTATATACTGCCACCAAGAGTTCAAGATCGGTGAAGGATTGCTGTATAGGCAGCCTGAGCATCAATCTAAACATGCAACTATGAAAATGGTTATCTTTGTTTAGCCGTCCAACCAACATGATTAGAGATGAACTTTTGTCCGAAACACATTTTACTCATTTCCGGTCTCAGTTTGACAAAAATTTAGACAGAATTTCCTCAAGGGATTAGTTGAAACTAAAATTTACTCGCTCACGTTTATATTTGATGAAATCATTGGGTTAGAGTTGAGAAGAGGGTTTGACAATAAACTAATGAACATCAAATCGATGTTTCCTTGGGAAACTGCGGGAGCCTCAGTTGTGATTTTAGATATCTCGATGATTATGTTTAAAACAATTCCGGAAGAACTGTTATAATAATCCAGAGGCCGCTTGAAGTTATAGAAATCGGTTATGAAAATGTTAAATTTTTCCACTTCAGATAAAAAAGAGAGATGGCCCAAATGAACATGGCCCGGAGGATGAGGTATTGAGGTTATGCAAATGAGTTAATTAATTTATGCACATTCTATTTTTTCTATAGAGTCTGGTTTGGTTTCTAAGGTGCTGCAATAGTTCATAGATTGAAACATTGGCTCGAATAAAACATGAAATGGATGAAAAATTCCCGACTTAATTAAGCAAAACAAAAAAGTGTCATGCTCCAAGTACACTCTAAAAACTTCCCGTTCAGAATTGACCCAGATTCCGGTTCAGAATTGACCCGGATTCCGGTTCAGAATTGACCCGGTTTCCGGGTCAGAATTGACCCGGTTTCCGGGCAGAATTGACCCGGATTCCGGTTCAGAATTGACCCGGTTTCTGGGTCAGAATTGACCCGGTTTCCGGGTCAGAATTGACCCAGATTCCGGTTTAGAATTGACCCGGTTTCCGGTTAAGAATTGACCCGGTTTCCGGTTAAGAATTGACCCGGTTTTCGGTTCAAAATTGACCCGGTTTCCGGGTCAGAATTTACCCGGATTCATGGTCCCGTTGGGCCTGATCCACGTTCCGGGTCAGCCTGACCCGGAAATGGCCGGTCAGGCCCTCTGGGACCCGGAATTCGGGTCAATCCTGGCCTGGGAGTTTTTTTAGAGTATAAGTTGCTAAAAAGAAAACAGCCAGCAACAATTTTCACCCTGATGCGTCGGGACACATGGTTGATTCTCACCGTTGGTCGGTTGTTTCAGAAAGCGATACCAGAGGGTTTTTCATGTTTTATTACGGGCTAGACTCAGTCTTCTGCCCCATTTAGTTTTTCAGCTTCTTAATTCATCTATGCTACTCAATTTTCTGCACAATCTTTCTTCATTAAACGATTCATTTTGTGACTTCTTCTCGGCTTGTGGGTCTAGTCAGTGCTACGACTGTTATTTTGCCTTTAATTGTGACTTACATTATGTGTGTATTCGTATTCGGCAGTGTATGCATGCTTCAAGTATATGGAATTTCTCATTATAGTGATCCAAGCTTCAAACGGGTCTCTTGTCTTTGGTCATTTCGTGGCACGGGTTGTTCAAATAATTACAAAGGGAAAATGACACCTGGCAATAAAAAAAAAATGCCCCATGAATCCCTTGAAACGATTGTGGAGACTAACCCAGACACAGACTGCGTAGTAAACCTGTAACCATTCTTAAGAGAATGGCTGATCATTAGGGCTGGATGAAACCTTTCCCCGTGTTTGGGTAGACTTTCTATTTCTCTTCTCTGCAACTGACTCTCGAAACTGCTTTGGGGATCAGTGTAATTCCTCTTGCCCCGGCCTTCAGAGTGAGAAACTCTAGAGGAATCTGAGGTTTGAGTTACTTATTGATCTGTTTCTTTAGTATCACGTACTTGTAGTTTATCTTACCTATCCTCATGCATGTTGATCTTGTTTCTACGTCACGTCTACTTCAGATCGGTTCAGTTTTTAAATCAAAGCGTTTTCAGTGGAAGGTAAGAGCGTGCAGTATATTTTTTAATTTTGTAAATCTCATATTCCCCGGTGGAACATTTCAGACATCCATGGCGATCAAACCATGTATTTTATTACACAATTCAAATACTAAAAAAACAAAAAACATTTGCCATATTTTAATACACAAACCCCTGTCATTTAGCACTGTTGTGGAAATTTGGTTGACTGTGTTGATTTCAGCTATCAGGTTGGGTTTTCGGGGTCGGTAACTAAATATATATTTATTGGCATGTGCCTTTGACTTCGTAATTGGGACAGTCTAACTGTCGTACTGTGGTTTACGTTTTAAAAAATCTGACTAAAAATGATTAAATGAAAATAAAGTGAATAACAGATTTAAAACAGCATTGTTTTAGGCAAGTTTTTTATGGGGCACAGCACTTTAAGAAAAAGCACCTGGACCGGGGGTGAGAAGGGGGGTGGGTTATTGCAGTCCTCATAGCATAAGTGTCAGACACAATCATGTATCTCTCGTCATCCTACGTCGGTTAATATAGAATTTGGTGGTTAACAAATTATGATCCTGTCTTAGAAACTGAATGATTTCAAATCGTTAGATTTATATCATCAGATTGACAGTATTTTGCAGAAATACTTTTAATGAGGTAAAATACTTTCGGAAACAAACTGAAATGTGTACTTATTAAGTACTTAAAAGTTATTATAGGCATAATAATGATGACTCTTTTTTAGTATCAATTTTTTGAAAATTGAAATACTCTTATGATGTTGCATCTAATTCAGGTTGATAACAATTCAAGACTTACCCTGGACCGTATTTTCAATTAGAGAATGTACGTCTTTGACTTTCACATAAACTCGTAAAGACATTGACACCTGCGGTCAATAAGAATGTGCTCTGTTTTCGTAAATAAGTTGTTTTCCTTATTTTTTTGATGGACAGCTTACAGCTGCAAGTCAACAATTGTTAGCAATCTGTAAAGATACAGAGTACGAAAATCAAGGGGAAATTATCCACACTATCAAAAAGTCGTCAGGTGGAGCAGGGGGGTGCACCTGCCCTCCCAAATTCGGGCAAAACAGTTGGGAACATTCGGGCACAGCAACAAGAAAAAAGATGGTCAGAGATAGTAAAATATACTTTTCGCCCGTGTATAATTTCGGGCTAATTAAACCCTTCTGCCCTCCCTAAGGCATATCTGTTGTAATACCCACATCGTGGCAATTTACATTCTTGTACCAAACAAATTAATTATAGGTTTTTTTATAGGGTGAAGACCCAATTAGGTATGTTATCCTCCCGATCTCCACAATTTGCTTTAAAACTTTACTCTGTGTTGGAGATATGGGGCGCGAAATGAACCAAAAAAGGTTTGGGTGCATATTAGTTTTTCTGGAAATGTAAAGGACGCTTGAGGGTTATTCACACTAATGGTTTTAATTATTTACACAAATGAATAGATAAACAAAATATGTGTCACTTTACATGCTCAGGCGAAAAGATGTTTACTTCAAGAGTTTCCTTGTGGAAATGCTTGCTCCTTTCAAAAATAAGGGTGACGAAAAGATTAGGGATTCAGGGTATTTCTTCAAAATGCTTATGTTAAGTTGATTCTTTTTTATTAAATTAGTCACAAGATTTGTCAAACTAATTATGCGATTGGAAAGTGACGTTTGGTGACATCTCCTTTCTTTTGTTTTGGTACTTGGGTCAGTCTTTATGTGGGTGCTGTACCTAGACTTGTCCGAGTCCGACTTCTGAAAGAAGACGTGCAGGTTGTAGGAAAACATTTAAATGGAGTTGTTACTTCGTATTCCGAGTACTACATGTGCTCTCATTGTATAAACACAAACTCTGCTTGTTCTTCTGGACAATACTAAAACTATTGTCATTTCAATTGATTGCTGGTATTGTTGGGTCTTTTAACGACACCTGTTCATTTTTCATACTCTATTTCTTTAACGGTTTCCTTAATGCAGTCGTAATGCTCTTCCATCAGTTAAACATTCCACATCAACACCCCGACCCAGATTTCCTCTTTCATCTTAACAGTTCACAGTTTCATTTTTCATGTCGAACAGATTTTGGGATTGGGAGGCAAGATTTAGAGGTTGTTAAAAAAAGTCCCTGGGAAAAAAAATCACACCCGGAAATAATGATAAGATTAACCTATTTTATTAGATCCCTGTGGGGAACGGACAGACAAAGTCCTCTTCAGTGCGTCTTAGCTCACTCATCTCAACACATGCACAAGTCAGGAAACTGGGCTCCAAATTACGAATGCATCTTCTTATAGGGAACGCTCTTCTTGTCCTAGTTTCGAATATCTATTTTTGCCCAAATTATGCATGTTCTCAAAGTATCATGCTGGCTTTTCGTGAACACGAAAGGATAATTAGGTAAATAAGACGTTTGACTCACTAATATCAAAATATGCGTATTTGTCTATGCTTGTTTTCTTTAGATCATTGGTTCGAGGTTTTGGGGTTTCCATGGTATTTTTCTGTCATTTTTGTTCAACCATTTATAACAATTTTTTACAAGCATCTCAACTATTATTGAATATTCAAATCATCTGATTAATATGCACATTATTCCAGGTAGAATTGCAATATTAATGACCTACTTTAATATCATCATGCAGCACCCGCTTTCAAATTATTTTCTTTATAGCATCCCATTTTCCTGGTAAGCAGTTTACAACAGCTAATTCTATTTTCACATTTTTAAAGAAACTAATATATTTATTTCTTTTATTATACATTGACTTGTTTCATATTCAACCAAAAGAAAACTTCAACTTGTTTACTTATGTAAACATGAAGTGAAGTGATTTCTTTGGTTGATCACATCTGCACGAATTTGACTTTTTTTATACAACAACGTTTTGAGAAAAATATGAATTAATTTTTTGTAGTTTTGAAATCAAGTTTCCAGTGAATAAACGGTTCTGCCTCATTTGAAGTTGAATCAATTTTCTCCCAAATTTCATCACATTTATAATTTTTATACTTATTTGAAATATTTTTATCATACATTAATATGAACAGATATTGAAGAGAAGTGATGTAAACTGTTTGAACTAGCGGGGCCAAAATGTCACAAACAGCAAAAGGAGAACTTCGGTATCACAACATACATTTTTTTTAATTTTTATTATCTACAAGACAGTTGTGTAAAATATTAAAATGTTAATTAGTTTCTTCCTGTAAATTGCATGACGCGACTTGGCCCTAAATTCAATACATTCTTTTAAAAAACCGGTTCAGAATTGACCTTATTCCGTGGGGCCTGACCCCTTCCTGGGTCAGGGTGACCCGGAAGCCAGATTTTATTTCCTACGTACTTTTTGACACCGCGCATGCGAACTTACTTACTCCTGAATAATACATGAATATTAATGAGGGTTAGGGTTAGGGTTAGGGTTAGGGTTAGGGTTAGGGTTAGGGTTAGGGTTAGGGTTAGGGTTAGGGTAAGGGTAAGGGTTAGTATTTTGAAGGTCTCTTTTTCTCGGTTCAAATATACAGAATAATACGTCACTACACGCGTACACAGCGTACACTTACAGGCTACATGCATTAGGCATGCCTTAGAATAATTAATTTAATGCGCATGCGCGGGTGTCAAAAAGTTCGTAGGGAAAAAAATCTCGCGACCCGGAATCTGTATCGAAATGACCAAGCAATGGGTCAAACTGACGCAGAATCCAAGCTTAAAATCATTTTCTTTTAAAACAAGTTCCCTGGTCATTCTGAAATGGGTCAGGCCACCTGAAACACGGGATCTAGGTTAATTTTGATCCGGGAGTTTCTAAAATAAATTTGAATAATGAGGGTCTTGTGTACAGTCCGTCTGGTTGCGTTTGACTGGTGGTTTTCGCCCCAAATGTTTTTTGTAACTCGAAATTCTGAAGACGAAAATATTGACTTGACATAAATTGTTTGAACTGTTTAATCCCTCAACGAAATATTGAAGGTTGAGGGTCTCATGTAAAATATGTTCAGCAGTGTGTCACTGTTGCCTTCACTTTCTTTTATTTTATTGTATTAAAAAAAAATCGTCTCACGTACAAATATTTGTTTAGATTCTACGAATGGTATAAAACTTTCCTGTCAGTTTGAAATATATGACTTGTGTTTTATCAGATGTCTTGTGAAGATGTCTAGTCCATAAATTATCATAAATCCCCACCATCTGAGCATTCCCTGTAGTGTTAGTAAAGAAGAAGAAGAAGAAGAAAAAACGTCACGGCATAATCCATTTAATCCGTTAATTCTCTCTCACCAAGCGCTCCCATCAATGCTAAGATACCGCGGTAGATGTCTATAACTTATTGCTATCCTTATAGTTCATCGACCAGCTATATCAAATTTGTGTCGGGACACTGGGTGTTTTATCTGATTATATATTTTAAGAGATACAATCAAATTAGAATATTTAAATATAGGAATATCAACAGCATAGATGGTTTACGCATAGACTGTTGACATAAGTGCAAGGGCTACCACGGTCCATATTGTGTGCTTTTTTATTCTATTGTTTATATTTTTCGAATGTTTTCATGCTATAAATCATTCTGTTTGTTTTGAGGTTTTGGGGGTGTTTGTTTGCTTGTTTGGTGTGGTATTTGTTTGTTTGTATGTTTGGTTTTTTGTTGTTACGTAAATTGTTTGTGTCCGATTGTCATGGTCGTAGAAATTATGTTACTTCTCATGCGCCGACAAGTTGCACATAAAAGCCCACAAGATATCCACTTATGACGTGTGCTGCCTCGTAAAATGACCTACAATCGCATTTGTTGACTATATGCTGAAGAATGAACGTAGACTACTATAAGGGCTGTCCGATTTGGGGATATTTCTTTCTCATTAGGGGAAGGAGGAATACAACCAGAATAGTTTGATAGATTGCATTGTCAGGCAATGGTTCCCGATTGGGGGATCATGGATATCCGTCCGTATATTAAAAAGGCAGATCCAATAGGTGAAAAGTATGTAACTTTCTTAATTCTTATAGGCCTATGGGTATCTTTTGGGAAGACTTTTTTGCTTTTAGAAGGGCCAGTAGTACCGATTGGGATAGTAATTAGGCCTATGTGTCAATTACCCGATTAGGGTGTTTATATTTCAGTATAGGAGAAGACAGTATCAGAGAGCATGGGAATAGAGTTTTGGTAACCTCGACTCTATGGCTTCAATATAAGTTTACGCGGTGAATAACATGGTGCAAGTGCAAAATGGGGTTGCTCACACCGCAGTATTTGCAGTAAACATGCAATGTGTACTGTACAGAAAATTGTTAATTTGCCTTCATATGTTTGGTATGCTCTGAGTGTCGAGGCCTGGGGGAGGGTACGGAGTACATTAAACCCACTGCCTGGTTGATCTTTGTACAAGAGCTCCCGCTCTGCAAACATCGAGTAAACTCGCCAACTTATTAACCTACGAGTATACTCCCAACAGAGTGACGGTGTTCCAGAACGGCTAACAGACCGTAAGAAACCTAGAAATGTCATGAAAGATGAAAAGACGCTCATCAAAATGTCCTAGAGTAATCATCACTTGAATAAGACGTCCTGAGAAAAAAAAACCAATGTAGAGCGTACAAGGTCGATATTGGACATTGCAAAGATAGTTAGTAGGTTGGGTTTCAAGTTTGATGTACAATTTGGCCTGGGGAAATGGGTCGCAGAACTTCAATAATTAAAGCACTCAACTGCATATAATTATAAAGAAAACCAGTTTTGTTAACAGCACAACTTTTAAAATTGTCTGAACATTTTGTTGCTTTCCAAGGACTACTACAAGACAGCTAACATTTGCTCCAAAATGGCATATAAAAAAGATAAAGTAAGACTTATTGATTTTGATGTCGATGCAGCCATGGGGTTCCGTGTCCATATTGGCGGCTATCGGTTACGGCTACAGCTGGGTCGCCAAGGCATCATGCTGTGAGGTATATGACGTCCTTGGCAACTCCCTTAGCAACACTCTTAGCCGTAGCCGCCAATTCAGATACGGCCTAACTCTACGGGAGGCAAATAGACAAACAGCGCCCTCACTTTGTAATTGTCTGATGACATTTTAAGTTTCACCGCCTTCTTTGTGTTAAATCACTACAGTTAATTAACACAAACGACTCGTTCAAGTGAGTGACAGCCGCTATTTATACCCGTAAGTTATGGAAAAAGAAACTAGGCCATGAAAGAAATTCTAATTAAGACTGATTCATCATCATTGCGTGACACATTACGGCGCTGGGTAATTGCTGCACCGGGCACCATGCACACACCTTTATCCCCAAAACGCATGAATCATTACCAAGGGCGAGAGCACAAACAACGGGCCAGGGGGCGGCAGACAAGGGAAACAATTTCAAAGCTCTGATCAACTACCGAGAATTCGCGTTCCGGGATATTTTCTTTTCATACACATTAATTATCTTTGGATCATGACTCGATGTGACTTGTTTCTTCTGTATATAGGCTCTGTCATCTGTAACTTAGTCGTAGTTGTTACATCATGAATCCAGGGGAGTTGCAACTAACGATTTTTTAAAACAAACACACCCCTAGTTTTAATTGGTTACATTTCATGTTTTAATAATAAATTATAGGCAGTAGCAAAAATAATTAAATTCATTGTATTTTTTTTTAAAACCCTGCAGTGAGAGCCGCTGTCAGCACATCATGCTGACATTTTCTAATGTTTCCACTGTCTTAACCACATCGTAGACACTGGTCAGCTCATATGCCATGATATCCTAAGCTGGTCCATGCCATAAGTTCTCTAGGACTTATGGCATGTACCAGCCTATCAACACGGGTGATTTGGTTAGAAGGGGAGCAGGACGAAACTCTGCCAGCATCTTTTATTTACAAAATCACTATGTAAATTTTCAAATAGTAGGCCCTATACATGAAACCAATATATAAACCTAATTAACTACGCTAACAAATAAGCTTAGATTAACCCAGGCAGTACATGGACATGTAAACAACACACTTAAATAAAACAAAAACTTTGGGAAAAAACCCGAAACAAAACACCTTAACCTGTGGTAAAGGCTTGTCGGAATGTGCTGACAACATACCAAGGGGGCGCAGCAACCAAACAGAAATCATAATAAATTTAAGTTGATAATTATTCCTTAGTTTCTCATCACTATGGTCAAATTCGTGCAGAACCTTTAAGACGCTTAAACTTTATTGAGACAGAAAACTCTCGACGGATCTCCAGAAGATTTTGCAGCTTTTGATTTCTTTTCCATTTTATGATTTTGTCGTTGGTGTTTGACCCTACAGACGCAGTCGGTTGTTAAGAATGCATCTTCTCCGGGCGAAATTTACCTTGTAAGTTACTCCTGCTGGTATGAACGCCACCATTCAAGAACATTTTATAATATATACTTAAAAATTTTACATTTATCTTTCTGATAAATCATTTCACTAAAACTTTGTTTTACTTATTTTTGTTTATCTCAATTTACCCAAATTTGTTTCTTCAACCCAGTCGGAGAATAAAAGTGTTTTGACCTTGTGTTTTGATTGGGTGCTACTGGAGAGGGGTGTGGCTATAAACATTGGCCACACCCATTAAAGACAAGTTCATCACACTGTTATTCCTATTAGAACATAATAATTGCCTACTGGAAAAATTATGGTTTTTTTTACCATGACATCAAAAAGTTAAATGACGTGTTGGATACACTGCAAATGTGTGTATAGGTCAGAACTGGGAATGCTAAATTGCTCAACTGTTATTCAGTGGGCCACGTTTGTTGGTTTTTATGAGTCGTGTACGAAATTACGGCTATGGCTGTGGCTGGATTGCTAAGTCATCATGCGTCGAAGTATAGGAGCGTCCTTAGCAACACCCTTAGCAACAGTCATAGCCATAGCCGCCAATTTGGATAGTGCAAACTATTCCCAGTGTATCAGTCTTTACAACCGTACAATGCAGTAGTAAGAATCCTTCATTCTGACAAACCAATCTAAACTGTTTATTAAATAGTATAAAAACAGATACCAATGCCTTTCAGTTTGGCAGTTCTAATCCCCTTTACCTCCCGACCCAGGTGTTTTATCCCTCTTCTCAACCTCGTTCCCTGCCCCAGCCTCTGCCCCTCCCCCCACCTTCGATTAAGGTTGTACTACCGATTCTATTTAATTGTGATGAAATAATTATTAATAGGTTTTGCTGAGGATTAACCAACCTTCCTGTTCATAAATTAACAGTTATCCAAATAAATATCTTCTGGGTTTAGAAGAGTTAAAATGTTTCCCTTTTCCCGGTTTACGGTTGCCCATAATACAACCCGGTGTTGTCTCTCTTTCTCTTTATATCGCATGTTGCAATGGCATGGCATTTTATGTGCGTTTTATAGCTGACATTTTGTGCACGTTTTTGTATATCACGCATCAACTGTGTTGTAAAATGGGCATCCGTGAGAAACTTTGCATGTGCAGTCTTCTCGGGGATAATTAATATGCATGAGTTATATATACTCTCTTGCTAGATGTATTTATTTATATCATTGGTCATTTATCACCATATTATGTAATCATCAGCACCCTAATCTAGATTCTGCAATTTACATAACAATTTAGATAGGCCTAACACTGTTTCACTACTTGCGTCACCAGTTCTTATTTCAGAAGAAAACTTTTAAAACAAAAAACACAAGTTTAAATTTCCAATCCATTGGCTCAGAAAGGCCAAACGATTTCTGCAATTAAGTATTTTTGAGATATTTTTATAATTATTTGAAGCATTTCAAATATCAGGAATTTGTCCTCTCTCCAAAACTCAACTGGGGTTGCGACCCTTTTTATGGAACAAATACTAAGCTGTCATTTTTGTCGTGTTTCCTGTGCGTAACACATTACTGATTACTAATTCAAACTAAGAGGCCAGACTAATTTCCCTGC